>CAJUYG010000718.1:26948-61070 GCA_910591675.1 Galerucella calmariensis | reverse complement strand
AAGGTTAAATATAATGTAGATTTAACAAAATAAAATTGTTTGATTTCATAATTTACTATGGATCTACATCAAGTAAAAGCCTCATCTATTCAATATATTATCTTTATTATTGTTTATTAATATCTTACATCAAAATCAACGAAAATTTACTAAGCCATCAAAGTGCCAATTAGAATGTTGACCTCGATGACGTGTTGAGCTGGGCAACAATATACGATTCAAATCAAATTCGATACGATATCTCTATTGTTAGAGGGACTTCAAACGCAGACCTTTTCAAACGTGTTTAATGAAATAAATGAACACATTTATTAGAATAGGTCCGCTATTATTCAGGGATGTCATGTATTCGACTGAGAACAACGCCTCAGTGTATTTATTGACAGTGACGTGTTGTGTTGAACACAGTCGGAATCGCACCCTATAGGACAATGCGGTTTGTATACGAAAATTTATAGCATTTACTAGGAAAAGGCACGCAAAAAGTAAATTACTTTCGATAAGAGTAGATAATGACGGGATGTCGACTGAACAAACGATTTGAAATATTTGACTATTTTGAAATAACCGTCATAGTTAACGTTCTCTGAAGACTAATTTGAAAAAAAAAATGGAAGAGCTATGCTGCATGTATTTGGACTTGCATCAAAGTTAGGCACTTGCAACAACTAAGTTAGTGATCGATGCAGTCCGTTGTGTCGTTAAACTAATCAGCGACATTAGTTATTTCCGCCAGTGGCGTCGTGGCTTCTTGTATTGTGTTTTATTTCGAATGTTTGTTTTTATTATAATTGTTTGCTAAAACACCAGTATATTATGAATATAATTTATTATATAATAAATACACCGAAAAAAAGATTTATTTGTGACAATAAAAATCTTATTATGTCAAATAAATATAATTTTCTATATGGCCAAACTAATATTTAATTTGTCGCTAAGAAAAGATTTGTTTCAAGTTCGGAAAGTAATATTGTTGATGAATAAAAACATAATCATTGTCATCAATAAAATGAGTTATCTATCGAAAATTACATTTATTCTTGTAAAAATGTATCATATTTGTCTCAAACAACATTTATTTTTATTGAGGTATGATGACAAAATAGTTATATTAATCGTTGAAAGCATTTGAATTAAATAAAGTAGTTTTCCAATAACAAATACTTATTTTTGCAACCTAACTATATTGTTTTATTATAAAAAAATTACTTTATGGCAGAATGACATTTCTTTATCATAAAAAATGTATTGTATCGGTAAAATATATTTTTTTACCATACTAACGTATATTGTCTGGATTAACGATATGTTTTTTATTCGTAAGAAATGTATCTTCCCAGCAGATTATATTTTTTTGTTGGAAACAAATGTTCCTTCTTCAAGAAAACTATTGATTTTTACTAAAATTCAACATATTTATCATAACCGAACCATACTTTTCATAAACATTGCCTTATAGTGAAAAAATATATTTCCCTAAAAAACCGAATTATTTATGTAAGTTACCTACATGCACTATTCAATACACTGAGCTTTTGAAATGTTTCTAAATATTTAGAAATATATTGAAAGTTCACGGTGTATGGGTAACTTCCACACGGTTCCCTAAATAATTAGGTTACTGAGGAAAATATATTTTTCCACAAATATTTGTCTAAGCCGTTTCCAGACTATGTCGAACAACAAAGTTGATTAAAAAGAAAACTATACATTTTTAAAATAGATACCATACATTTATAAAATGGAAACCATACATTGTTAAAATTAAACATACCTACATAATCTAAAACATAACCAACAATGGTATCCACAAGATAGCCTTGTCTATCCTTGAAAGTGCTCATTAATGCTTTCCCCATAGTAGTTTTTTGGAGCTCTTGGAGTAGATATGACAGGTTTGATTGAGAAATGTGTATGTTTGAGGTACACTTCGTTTGCTTGTTACTTCTACCTACTTGAATATAATTGTCATTTATTTCCTCACCTTCAAAGATATCTCACAGTTCTTGTAATCGCCATGAGTTTAACAATTCGTCCATTCTATTATTAAACTAATCTTATTTTTGTCTAGAGCACTTTAACTACATACTTCAGGAAAACAAAATAATCAGTAAAATTGCAAAAATTCATCTAATTTCACATGCAGACTGACGCCAAACGTAAACAAAGGTGGTGACCGTTACTGAATAATAGGGAAGGGTGGGGTGAGAATTTTTTGTTTCAATTGCCACATAATTTGTAGGCTAATGTGATTTCTTACTGGTGAGGAAATATGTGATTCGTAGCAAATAAGTTTTTTTCCTCGTAGCAATAAATGTACAATTATACTGAAATACTTATTTATTCGGTATAAAGTATATCTCATTTGAGGCTAATAGTCTATAGGCTTATTTAAAAAATGTAAATTTCTGTCAAGACTTTCAAATGATTTACGATGAATATTTAATTTGTTGTTTTACAGTGATGGAATATTATTCAAGATGTTAGGTTTTTTTCTGGGTAATGAAAACAATTTTTACCCAAATAGCATCGTTATAGTTTACAAAATATTATATTGTGCTTTGTAAACTTTTATAGATTCTGAAGAACAATTGTATGAAGGTGTGCCTATAGAAGAACAAATTTTTTTACATTAAAGAAATTAAACTCGAATAAATAATTTTTTATATCAAAATTTCCCAATATTTTCACGTTAATATGGCTTCTTAATAATAAATAAGCAATGTTAGTTTCAAACAAAGGAGGGTCAAACAAATTAGTTGATTTGTCTTTAAATAACTCTTCTCTCTGTGTAAGTATGTCGTTTTGGAGATCAATTAAAGCGACAGGAGATGAACTATCGCGAGGGTTAGACCATTCCTGCGGGTGCAGAGAGGGATACTCCTGAGGATGGTGCAGGCGTACAGGACATAGGGTGGACTGGCAGCAGCGGTGCTGTCAAGGTCCTATCCATTGGACTTGATTGCTAGAGCCAGACAGAAACGCTGGAAGGGTGCGACCAGAGAGAGGAAGTACGGGAATGGATGGATGAGGAAATGGAGAGAAGGTGGGATAACTAGTAGGGCGCGCTAAAAGGAGCGATTGGGAGCAGGAGAAATTGGGTGGACCGGAAATTCGGGGAGGTGAATTACTTGAACTACTTGAACTTCTTTAATTCTCGACGCAGGTGCTCACAGGGCATGGGTCGAGAGTGGGTTACCTCCACAAGATTGGGAAAAGAGAAACTGGAGTTTGCGAGAGATGTGAAGTGGAGGATGATGTGGGACATGTGTTTAGATGCAGGAAGAACGAGGAAGTTTTAAAGAAGTTGGAAAATAAACTGGGAGAGGCGGTGTATTGGGAAAATATGGTGGAGATTATGTTGAGGGGCGAGGAAGAATGGATGGAGATGAGTGGCGTAGTAGAGAGCATGATTAGGGAAGGAGGAGGACTCGACATGGCATGTGAGAGGTAGGAGTGATAGAAGGGAGAAGATGACGAAGAGTGTGTGAGGGACCGCCGCCCGCTCTTTAAGTATGCTGGGGTAGTGATTCCAAGGCGGGAGTAACGGCGAGTTTGAGGTGGGTTTGGTTGGTAGGCATTCCCGTGGGGATGGGTCCAACACTGTCTGGGTACTGGTTGAGGACCGAATCGAACATGAGTTTCACATCTCGGCCCGAAAAAAAAAGGGGAGTATGTAATCAATGGGATCCAAAATATCTCCTTCCACTCTTATTTTGAAGTATACCAGTGAAATTGTATGTTAATAATTTTAAACGATGACATCAAACACTTTAATTAGTTCAAATCTTCAGTATATTTGAACTAAGTTCAATATACATACGTGACGCGTTTCGCTAACACAGTAGCTTTCTCAAACGAAATTATACCTTTACCCGTTAAGGCATTTCAAAACTAGCCCCCCAGTACTATTCTCTAACATACCCTTAAATATGATAGAGGGTATTATTTTTGTGAAGTTAATAATTTCATATCATATGAAAAAACAAGTTTTTGATTCAATTGCAATAAACAGTGATAGATGTATAAGCCAGTCGGTATGGGTCATTTTAGACTTACAGCAATACGGCTGATTTTTTTTCATGGGTACCTTAAAGTATGTAGTTTGATATAAAAAAAAGTTTACCAGTGTATCGATTTCTCAAATTGGAAAAAAAAAATCAAAAAACTTTTTTTTTCGAAATTCCCCAATATTTCGCGTTGGGAGGAAGGTAAAGAAAAATAAAAATACTACCGTGTAGGAGAAGTGTTTTGCAATAAAAAAGTTTTCTCGCGTTTTTTTTGTCCGATCAATGGTTCGTCCGGAAAAAATTCGGTAAGCTAAGTATCCGCGCGACTGCACGGCGGAAGACCTACTTTCTGAATAGCGGAAAAAAATATAAATATTTAATCAGAATTTTTCTCTTATCTTTGGTTAGAGTTAAGGTTGTAAATAATAAATAAAAGGTGATAAATTAATTTTTACATATTTTTATTGGAAAAAGTATGCAAAAAATTATATCTTAAAATTATATATTGTTCATCTTTTGTACTTTTTCACTATATACATTTGGTTCGTTGAATATTAATCTCTATATTACAGGAGTATCAAATTTTATTTTTAAAAAATAGAGAAGATTCCTACCCTAATGTAGAGTCGCACGGATGCGGAACACATACTTAGTTTACCGAATTTTTTCCGCACAAACCATTGCTCGGACGGAAGAAACGCATGAAACCTTTTTTGTTGCAAAACACTTCCCCTACACGGTAGTATTTTTTATTTTTCTCTAACTTGCTCTCAGCGTGAAATATTGGGAAATTTCGAAAAAAAAGTTACTTGATTTTTTTTCTAATTTGGGAAATCGATAGACTGGTAAACTTTTTTTATATCAATCTACATACTTTAAGGTACCTATGAAAAAAAAATCAGGCGTATTGCTAATTACTCATCGTTGTTTTCCCTATCGTCTGGCCTAGTAGTTAATTTTCGGAATTCAGGTCGCATATAACAGTGTAATGATAATGAGAACCTTAATATCACCCTGTTACGCTAGTTATTATAGGTTCAATCAGTAGGTGCTGGATGGCATGTGGAAGTGACAAGAAGACAAAGCATCTGGAAATGAGTCGAATATATCTAAGTACACAATTCACGTATTCTGTGTGTATCAGTTTGCTTGGAAGAATTAATCTTGGTACTTTGAATATAAACCATAATATTACTCCGAAATATACATTTGAAACAAAGTAAATTATCGTTAAAGGGAGAGTTAACGTAATGTTCTTGAAACATAATTTATTTGTTTGGAATAGAATTGAATGAAATTCCCGTTTATAAATTTATAATCAGTCAAAATGATTTTCTTAGTCGTGTCCTTTCTTCTAAATGAGAATTATATACAATATACAATAGTACATTATACACCAAGGTGGTGAAGACCATTATTATTAACCGAGCACCGAGAACAAA
Source organism: Galerucella calmariensis (assembly GCA_910591675.1). Lineage (NCBI taxonomy): Eukaryota > Metazoa > Arthropoda > Insecta > Coleoptera > Chrysomelidae > Galerucella > Galerucella calmariensis. The sequence goes on along the minus strand of CAJUYG010000718.1, from coordinate 55,615 downwards.
GTAAAAAGCTAATAAATGTCTCCACCACCGTGGTGTATATACAATTTTTTCCACTATTTCCCAAATTTAGGACATTACTCCTTGAGTGTAAGAGTGATACTTAGGTACAAAGTGAGCGATCATGAAATATTTAAGATATACCTCACACTCTACACCACAGCGTTCACAAAGGCAACACGAGAATCACCGAGAGTGCACTCCTAGTTCCCCACCCGAGATCGTGGAAACTATTACCCTGATATTTGCAATCCGTATGATATGTACACAATGTTCTTATTTCGGTAATCGGTATTCTGTTGGTTAAGGTTAGCTACCATTTTCCAACAAACAGGAAATTTCCAAATTCCACCGGTAAAATAAACAACGCATTTCAATGTTAAAATCAAATTTTGACAGTGTCGATCTACAAATCGGTAGGGAGCGCCCTAATCGTTCAAACTGATTTTTCCCTAGGCGCTTACCCCGTCGTCTGATTGACACGTACACTGCAGCGGGATTCTATTTAACGACATAATTTTATCGAGTCATTCGATGTCTAATCATAGAGACAGGATTATACAGACAGAGGCAACAAGCCATAGGGTACTCTGTAAGTGGGAATGTCGGTCTGAACTCAGGTGAAAGAGAAAGAGACAGAGATGACAATTAGAGGTTTTCCAGTCTGTCTGTGTATATATTAGTCTAAGATCCCAGAGCGATAAGACATAACTTATTTTCAAATAGATGAAATGCTAGGCTCTGAGTAGCATTTCCTGTGCTTTGAATACCTGTGTGTTTGTGGAGCTATCCTAAGGGCACCTGGGCAGGTATTAGGTGAGAATGATAACCAAAAATAAGAGTTACTTTACTTAAATTTAAATGTCTGATTTCTATATATGTTTTGTAGAATAATATTCTAGAGTAGTATCATAAGTGTCAGACACTTTCCATGGGCCAAAACTTTTGTCAGACGCATTGAAGCTGCAAAAAAATAAATAAACTTTATTCATTTTCACATGTCTGACCTTCAAATATGTTATCAAGGCAACTATTAATAAGTCATATGTGCTCCAACAGATTCGAACTATGCTGAATACTATACGTTTACGGAGTTTGTGGTGCTTTAAAGCGTCTGACAAAAGTTTTGGTCCATGGAAAGTGCCTGACACTTATGATACTACTCTAGAATATTATTCTACAGAACCTGATACCTGCCCAGGTGCCCTTAGGATAGCTCCACAAACACACAGGTATTCAAAGCAGACAAAATGCTACTGAGAACCTAACATTCCACTATTTGAAAATAAGTTATGTCATACCTCTGGGATCATACTCTATATAGCATGCACGCTATTAGAGGAAGACAGTCTAAACCTCCTACTTTCTATCTCTCTCTTACATGCTGAAGGGCTCCTAGCTGGCTTGTTGCCTCTATGTGTCAAATACGATCTACCCTTCGATCGTATCGGATCATCCCATTCTATTTAACGATCGAATTGTAATCGGTTGTTCTCGAATTTGGACAGCAGTTCAGATGCGACTCATTCAAAGTGAAGCTAGTCGGAAATTGTTTTTTAACATTTTTGATACAATTCATTTGATATTTGGCAAATTAAAAAAAATCTTTACATCTATGGACTTTCGATTTATATATTTGCCAAACTACTATATTAGTGTCATTCAAGATATGAGATTGCCGATGGAAAACTCTTCTTCAAAATATTCAGAAAAATAGAGATTTTGTAAATGGGCCTAGCCTATAGATTAGGAACGCACTCCTTATGTTAGCAGTCATTTTTGGTTGAGCGCGAAGTTCGAACTAATGGCATTTTTATTCAAATAATGTTATCTTGTTAAGTAATTTCAAGCAGCAAATATGTTAAATACAATCTCCTGGGTACACAAAATTAAGTTGCACAATTTTTTGTTCAACTGCTATACTTGAACTCTAAAAACATTCGAAATTTTTCATTGTTGACCTAGGTTAACAGTGGAAAAAAATATTTACTACTAATAGAGAAATTAACTTCTCACTTGGGTAGAAGACGTAATAATTGCTTCATAGCTTGTACTGGAAAAAATTCATAATTTACGATCAAAATGGAAAATAAAGTAGCTGAAAGTGAATGAAAAAAACGGTCCATAGCATTAGCTTAGTAGGTATTTATTCCAAGCTGCTTTGCTGGTGACGTCAGATAATATGATCTCAGTACAGCGATCATGTAATAAGGAAGGTACCTCTTTGAAATAGCCATTATTACATTGTCTACTGATTTATCTACGTGCTTATTTGAATTATTGGTTGATTGCGATTAATTAGTCCCTGTGAAATTTGGTTTATATCCACAATATACTAACTTACTATGGCAACCCAAAATTCTGCATTTTGTTCATTATGATGCACTTGGGTTTTCCATAAATATATTTGAATTCAACTTTTTAATCTTTGAATCTAAGATTTTTGCAGGCTGGTATTTCGTAAAAAAATGGAATTGTCAGGTATTCCAGATACCTCTGGTATTTCATAGTTTCATAAGGCAGCAATTAAGGCCCTGAGTGGATATACTATCCACTCAGGACTTGCTGATGAATGTCGAGAACGACTTGCTGATCTTGCAAGTCGGAACGCAGTGCGGCTAGAATGGATTCCGGCCCACTCTGGTTTTGAAGGCAACGAAATGGCGGATGCACTGGCTGCGGCCCGGGCCCGACCCTCGGCATAACAAAACAAACAATACGCAAGGAGACGAGGAAGTGGCTGAGGAACCAGCACCTCGCTCATTGGAATGCTCTACAGGGTCCTAACAATCCAAACTTCTACTGAAGGGATGGACTGATGGACACGCTGGGGCAGCTATTGAACTACCAAGGAGTAGGTTAAGGAAGATAGCAGGACTCCTAACAGGGCACTGCTGTATGAGGAAACACCTCCACAACTTAGGAGTAGAGGAAAGTTCCCTATGTAGGGGTTGCGGCATGACTGATGAAACGTCAGTCCATGTTCTCTTAGAGTGTCCACACTGGGCTGTATTACACAGGAGAATCTTCGGAGTCCCTGTCATGGCTCCTGGAGACACAAGCAGGCATCCACTGAAAAAGGTTGTGGCCTTTATTGAAGGGCTCGGCTTCATGGATGTCTAGGTAGCAGGAATGGCACAATGGGCCCGCCAGTGGCCTCAGTGCCGGAACCGTGACTTTAGTTTGGCTAGGTCAAGGCTCGCCTGCACATTCTGTAGTAGTAGTTCATAAGTGACAGCTTTGATTCTGCATATAGCTGCTTATCATAGTTTAACTCTAAAACCCTCTAAAATGCGACAGGCAATCTTTTGTAGTTGAGCATTGTTGAGAGTCTATATATACTATTTGGTATTAATGAAAAGCCCAGGATGTCAAAAATATTTTAGTGCTATTAGATTCATAATTGATTTTAATATATTGAAAAGGGAATAATGCCTATCTAATTTTTCGATCATTTTTATACGAATTTAATGCTCAGACCTGTTTGTCCATATAAAATTCAAACTCTTTTTGGTGGGTTATCACTTGGGTCACTTCTGTAGGTACTTCGGCATAGATTGGCTCTGGTTAAAAAAAATTGTTGCTGCTAAATTGAATTTTTTTGATACTTAAAGCAAACGTTAATCAAATTTCCAGCTCACTTAAAGTTTTAGTTTTTTTTTCGCTGCTGTATAATATTATCTACTTAATATGTTGCACGTATGTACTTAGTTTGGTATACCCACTTTCCGGGTTCCGGAGTACATTTTAACTTAATTACCGATGAGTTGATTGATGATTTAAACGAAAGCGGAATCGTTAATCTCGAGGACGTAAGCGTCGTTCGATACTTATCAGGCTTGTACTAGAAAATTGTACTCGTACCTAAAGTTTAAATTCTGATATAGATTTTATATAAATTCACCATATAAGATGATAATTCAACATGATAATACCATAATTAAGGTACATATTTTCTAATGACAAGAATTATACGATTTACGATAATGCAATTGACTTCTTACTGAATTTTTCTACTTCTTTGGTTACTCGTCTAAACTGGTTCGCTAATTCATTGCAAACCTGACCTGGAATACCGAAAATTATGATTTATATACTGAAAATGTCATGAGAAATTTTTGGGGTCAGTAGAAAGTATAAACGGTTAAGAAGAAAGGAAATATGGTTTGGCTCAATGCAAATATCTCAAAAACTATTTAAGATATCTGATATAAAAAAAACTCAGAGAGCAGGAATAGTAGTTTGTGCAACTAGTGTGGATATGATGGCCATATCGCACGAGGACGAAGTTTGCTCTCTTCACAACGTGTTCACGTACAAAGTTTTATCTAACTCCACGCTTTCATAATATTTAATAAAATCTTCAATTACAATGATAAAATAAATATTGAAGTGGATTCAAATGGTGTTAGAAGTATTGTTACTATGAAGTATTCACCCAGAAAATTGACTTAGTTTGAATAACTGTTTCCTGAATAATGTTGTTTGCAATGTTTGTAAATTTTAAAATATTATTGAATTAAAATAATGGGGTAATTGTCAGTTTGAATAATGAAATAATTGTCAGTTTTGACAGTATTTACCTAATTGATAAATAATTCTTTGAAACTCATGTGGTATCTCTATGTTGAAACTGAAACAGTTACGTAAAGTTCTTACATAACTACTTTTCATAACTGACATATGAAGGTTATGAAAAATGTGACGTTACCTAACGTCAAGGAGTGACTTGGAGTGTCACATTTGATAGCGGAATTAGATAAAGAACGTCGAAATAAAAAATAAAAAACATTATTGTGGTTTGATTCCCAAAAGAATAAGAGAAAAAAGAATAAGTAATGCCACAAGGAACTTACAGAAGATAAAAAGAAATATGGTTTGGCTTAACGCAAATATCTGTGACACTATTTAAAATATCTGATATTTATAAAAAAACTCAAAGAGCATTTCATTATAAAAAGTCCTACCTTCCGGAACTGTACCAATAATAACTTTAATGTAGATATGTAAATTTGATGATATAAAACGTGAACGCTTCTTCACTAATAAATTTTTTTTTCAATATGAACATTAAGGAATATATTTTTGGTACTATCTAGGCATATGAATAAAAAATATACCGCCGTCAAATTTCTACACATATTTTTCTCAATTAACAATGTTTTTTCTAGTCAATTAACTCTGTTGGAAAATCAAGAGAAATTAATTTTTCACTATTTTATTGATAATGTTAAACATTGAAAAATAAAAAAACGTGAATGAAGCAATAAGAAGTTGTTCCATTCAATTACTCTTATAATTAATTAATCAAATTGAGTGCTTGGTAAATATCTAGAGGTTCTACAAAATGGTTAAAGAAAATTTTAATGTAAAAAGTTCCTCATCGCAATAAAAATAATATTGAAAATTGAGAGAGTTCAACAAAAAGTACTTTTTATGTAGGAAATTCAGTTAACAACAGCAGACAAAAGTCTTCAGCTTGGATTACAGGGTGTTTCAAGAATATGGTAAAATAGAAAATTACGGGCTTCTGGTACCAAGCCCGAGTTCAACAAATAATCCCAAGTAAAAACTTTCAATTGTATTACCTTCACCTGCAAGGCTTATAAATGTCTTCACCACCATGGTGTATATTCAATTTTTTTCACTACTAGCCAAATTTAGGACAAAAATTGAAAATATTTCCCAAACACACTACGAAAAGCGTTTATCCCGTCGTCTGACTGACAAGTACACTGTCTGTTTTCGCTCCATAGATTATGAAGGTACTCGTTATGTTATCAGTCATTTTTGGTTAAGCGCGAATTTTAAACTAATAATTCAAATAATTTTATCTTGATAGGTTATTTCAAGCAGCAAATATGTTAAAGACAATCTCCTGGGTATACAAAATTATGTTGCACAAGTTTTTGTTGAACTACTATCCCTGAATTTTCAAAATATTTGAATTTGTCCATTATTGGCCTAGTATAACAACCCATGTTCTGATGTTTGGGATTAGCCTGCATGTCCAGCGCCCGTAAGTGCCATTTTGCCATCTGTCTTGCCATTCGGTAAGCAGATTTTCTCTAGCATTTGAACCCAGTGTTCCATTATATTTTTCGCACCTTTCCTTTGCCATTAAGTCTATGGGTGAGACACCAGATATTACTTCAACTGCTTCTGTAGATTCAGTCCTGTAGGCAAAGCATACTCTGATTAGCATAAGTCACTGTATTCTTGTTAGTTTTTGCCTGAGTTTTTGTCTGTTTGCTACTGCAGGATGCCAAACAGGCGCAGCATAGAGTAATTGCGAATGCACTACACTTGATAGTATACGGCGCTTTGAGGATGTAGCACCACCCATATTCGGAAGCAGTCTCGACAGCGCACTGACGGTCTTCTCAGCTTTTTCTATAGTCTTGCTTATATGCACAGCGGATGTCACTTTTGTGTCTAACCAAACTCCCAGGTATTTAGCGGAGTTATTTGGAAGAATAGAGACTCCTTTCACTGTGATGTGACCGATATGTGACTTATAAGCGTCTCATAATGATGACTTCGTTTTATTTTAAATTACTTTTTTGTTATGTTGGTATTCGTTTATTATGAGTTATATTTAGAACCATTTATAAACGGAATGACGTGCACTTTGAACTGTTTTAGCCTCTCAACTAAAACGGAAAGCATTGGAAAGCGATGCTAGATTTCGACAGCGCGTCAAATGTAACAAAGAAACTTTGAAGTTGCTATTTCCTTCTTGCGTTCGATCAATTTTCCTTTATAGTCTTTGGTTTTGGATTCCAATAGTCCGGAATTTTCCTTTAATGAGAAACTCTCTTGTTGAAAAATTACGATTTTAAACGTTCGATTACGCTTTGTGGGTGATTTTATATATAGGTACTAATACCAAAGCTGACAACAGATTTTAGACTTTTGATTTATCGACTTTATCAAAAATATAAGGTAGTTTTTAGTATGAAATAGTATATTACATACCGAGGTGGGAAGTGAACTAATATCTCGAGACAGTGATGTAACTTTCCACCGAGGTTTGTATGCTATATATAATCTTCTAAACAAAAATTCGGAAAAAAGCAAATTTTTCAACATTTTTTCTCAAACGTCAACAATAAAATTACAAAGACAACCATAGAATGATGATGACAACTAACAACAAATAACTTATTTTCCCAATAGTGAGTAGGCGGGTGTTTTATAAACACTTCAAATTTGTTAGCTCTTGTCAGTGTTCGGACCGTGTGATTTAATTTTTTTATAAAATGTCGGATATAGAGCTGGAGTTCACACCGCCAGACATACAGGAAGCAGCGGAGAAAGCTGAAGAAAATCTTATTCCCCAAAAAAGTAGAACGAGGTATGATAAAGCATATACCTAATACGTACAGAGATTGATGCGCCAAAAAAGGGGTCACAAAAGCTGCATCGGAGAACATCGTTCTTGCCTACTTCAGTGAAATGGCTAAGACTAAGAAATCGTCAACCTTATGGTCTACGTATTCCATGATAAAAACAACCTTAATTATCAGAGAAAAGGTTGACATATCAAAATATGGAAAATTAATGGCTTTTTTAAAAAGGCAAAATGCCAATTATAAACCGAAGAAATCAAATAACCTTTACCCAAGAAAATGTACTTTCTTAGATGACGCAACAGAAGAATTTCTTGTTCTGAAGGTTATTATTCTAACACTAATAAAATAGATATTTTTATTAATATTTTTCAACATTTTAGGTTGGTTTGGTAATTGGCCTTTCGGGAGCCTGCAGAAGTGATGAACTTTTTAAGATCTAAGTCCAAAATAAGAGGTTTTTCATGCAAATGAGATTTGGAAAAATTACCAATCAAGTGCTTTGGGCACAATTCCATATCGCAATTTCCGAAAAGAATAGCATCGTTTTTGAAACTAAATAACGTCGGCGAGTATACCGGGCATTGTTTTCGGCGTACAGCAGCAACTTTGTTCACAAACGATGGAGGAGATGTTCTACAATTAAAGAGATTGGGAGGATGGAAATCGAGTACCGTGACGGAAGGCTATGTAGATACTTCGTTCTCCAATCAAACGAAGACTGCTAATCTGCTCTTTGGCGAAACTACTTCCTCCAACCCTTCATCAGTCACCATGAAGAGTTCATCATCTGTACCACAAGAACTGAACTTTTCAATCAAAGAAATTACGCATGGGTTAATGGTTTCTGTAGCATCTCACAATAGTTCGATCATAACGATCAATTTCAATTATGTCAATAATCCCTAAATATATGTACATACAGAAATTATTAATCCTTTGTTTGAAAAGTTCAGTTCTTATTAATTTTGTGTTTACTAATCCTAAAGAACTTAAGAAGTGCTAATGTTGCAAGTGTGCTTATAAGTCTCAATAGAATCAAATAGGTAAATGAACTTTTTATTTAAAAAACTTAAAAAGACATCTCTCAAAATAAACAGAAAAAAATCCTCTCACGGGTGGAAAATTTCCCACCCGTGGGTGGGAAGTGAAAGTAGATAATATGTCAGTTTCAGACTTTTTAAACGTCAGTAATGATGACATTACATATATAGTTGTAAATAAAATAAATTTCGAGAATATAAACGATCGAATAAAACAATTCAATTTGTTAAAATCTACATTATATTCGAACCTATGTTGAACTTGAAGTTGTGACGCGTTCCGCTATCACAGTAGCTTTCTCAAAGGATTGGAGGTATAATAGAAAATTTTTAATTCTTACAAAGTGCATTAATACGGAATTATACGAATATTGACAGAAGTATTATAATCATATTATAATCTATTTACATGGAAATAAAAATTGAAAAGTTTCTAAAGATGGGATTAACTGAAGTATTGAACAAGTTTACCTGGAAACTCATTCACAACAATCTTACCGGAACCTTTCTAGGTAAAAAGGTAATAAGGGAGAATTGTTTGTATCTATTTAGTCGTAAAGAAGATCACCCAAATATTTGTTTTTATTTATCTCTAGAGCTTTCAAAATATTTAATTTGAGGGATTTAGGTTCTATACGCAAAATTTCAAAATTTGAATCGAAAATGAATTGGTTTGCTAATAAATGATTTGAGAAGTTGGAATCTGATTTTTGGTTGTTTGTTGTTATTAAACCTTTCCACCGGTAAGATTGTTGTGAATGAATTTCTAGGTAAACTTGTTAAATACTCAAGTTAATCCCATATTTAGACAGTTTTTGCTTCTATTTCCATGTAAATAGATCATGATACTTTTGCCAATATCCGTGAAATTCAGTATTGAGGCACTGTATGAAATTTTTCATTATACCCCCATTTTTTTGAGACAACTACTGTGTCACGAATATACACTGTGTTATTTATAAGATGCGACATAGGGATTCCTGTACAAAACTGTCCAACGCGAGCTAATTTTTTTACCAAATAGCGTTCATAAAAAGTAATAGATTTGGGAAGTTCAAATAAGCTCAAATGCACTTTTAATTTTATTAAATTCGTTCTGGTTTCATGAAAAGTATTGTACATGAATCCCTATGTCGCATCTTATAAATAACACAGGGTATATTGTTGAAATATAATGAAGAGTTAAACAAACTAAAGCCTTTAATTTCATCGTTTAGTAGGGAACTATATTTAGATTCCGTGATATACTGCAATGAATTTCATTGGTTTGTAATTTCATCTACATTTGATTTCTATTACCAAGATTCGCATATTTTCCGTTAGATTTATAGAAAGTAATAATTCAAATAATAAGCTAATTTATTCAAAGCCTAGCAACTTTCTGCTTTCCGTTTGTATTCAACTTTTAACTGGGACGTTTCTTTATATCCAATATTTCACATTAATGCTTTAAATAAGTTAATTCAATCAATGTGAATACAACGTGCTTTGTTTTTTTCAAAAAGAGAAATTCAATTAACTTTTTAAGAATACTTGAATGGTTTCAATTTCCAGAATGTTCTGTGCTAGGAAAATTGAGGAATAAGAATATCCGAATTTGTTAAATTTGCATTGACCGAACAAAAATATACAATGTACCTTTGGCACCACTGAATCGGTCTAAAATGTTCAGCAAAAACTTTCTGTGGAGCTTACATTACGAATGCCCGTTTGCACATGTTTGGAAAGTTGTACTCACTTGTAGGTACCGCTGTAGCGTAAGTATAAATACTTTGGAAAGAACCGCTTAACGCAAGGCAACACTGCGAAAATCTAGTGACTTATTAGTGACTTTTCGGTCCTGGCTTTGTATCAAGTGACAGTTTGAGTTCATACAATACCCTTCTTGGTGTGTCCTTTCTATCCAACGAGGTAAATAAGAAAGAGCAGTGAACATAACAGTATAAAGAATCATCGACCAAAGTGGCTTCTCAATATGGCCGACTTCCGTAAGCAAACCAGAGGCGTACATTAAATTATTCAAGTAGGGGAAACAAGTCACTCCCATATGCATCTTTTTAAGGTGTTACTTTTTATTGTTGGAGAATTGATACCAGATTTTGGTACATTCAAAATTTTTATAACACTATTGTACAACTCATTATCATACTGATACTTATAAATAACCTTTCTAATACTGAAAATCACTATTTTTTTAACGTGGTTTTTTAATTTGATACATTTCAGTATATTAAGGTTATCTATGGTCGCGTTCATCCCAACAAAGTTGATCAGGGCCGGTATTCTCAGGCCCTCGCTTGGAGCGATATCGATGTCGTTGAATGCGAGGGGATCGAAATTCATTGCTGTCTCGATTCTCATGCCCTCTCCTCGCAATTGGAGCGCTCCCGCGAAGAGGAGTGCTTTATTTCACTCGCATTCTCATCACTGACATATTATATGTCAATAATTTGCATGTAAATAAACAATTCTAACCTTAAATTTTTATTGAAGCATTGTTGAAAATTATAATTGTATATAAATCATTTATAATTGTAGTCATATTATATATAAGGGATTGTAGTCATCTTATGTATATTGGACTACTGGAAGGTCTAGAAGAAGCATTTTAATTTAAATTCAAAACACAGAACTAAACACTATCTTGACATTAATATCAAAATACTTTGAAATCGCGGTGTTGCCGTAGCTAGTCGCTCGTGATACAGATTTGCGAGTGCAGTGGTACATGAGAATCTACAAATACCACATCGCTGCCAATCAAATCACTCTCTTTAGAGATCGTTCGCTTGTGAGAGGAACGAGTTGAGAATACCGGCCCTGGTAGCGATTTTTAGAGTGATCCATCGGTTCGTAATCCTGCTGAACGTGCTAATAAAACCATCGACATATATGTAACAAATGTTAATGAATACAACAACAACTCAATTTTATTTGATATATACGACAATTATGAAATAGGTATTACTTCTAACCATTAAAAATGGGATTAAATTACAATAAATAGAGCTCCCCACTTTGGAGCATGAAGAGTTGAATTTTCTCACAAACTATACAATTTATTAATGATTCGAAATAATAAGTAACCTCCAGCTGTTCACTCATTTTCACTGAAATACAAACTAAAATATCTCCAAACAAAGATATTTATAATATGTTTCCAACATATGTCATAAATGACAGTTGATGCATCATCAATCGGTAGCGTGTAGCGTATTTCAATTCTGATTGAAAAAATGGCGACTGATACCTGAGCGCTCAATCTGATCAGTTAACAAAACACGCGTTCAGCAGGAAATTGATGATCGCTTCGGTAGCGCTACGTTGTGATGATCGCGACCTATGTTTACACACGAATTGATGACTAATGTCACTAATGTGGATTCTCAATATGGTGACTTCCGTCAAAAGTTGGTTAAATCACTACCACGCTTAACTTCCCTCCTTTTTCTTTCACCTCGATGTTTCTACCACATTACGTTGGAAGAAATGGAAAAAAACCAGATGTGTGAATAATCCTAATCAAAATATCGATGGCTGAAGTGCAAAACGTCGTAACCCACTGAATATTCAAAAAACCGATTTTGGCGCTCAAAGCTCAAAACTCAAAGCATTGAGTTGACCTTTACATTCTGGCAAATCGTCTTAAGCCACAGCTACCTGATAAATTCATTTTACGCGCTAATACATAAAGTTCTATCGAAACCAGGAGGTTTTTTGTTTGCAATAAACATTTGTAGTCATTGGGGATACGACGTTTTGCACTTATGCCATCGATATCATAATAATGAACCGCTTAAATGTATTACAAACGTTAACCCTTATCTTTGACTTGAAAAATTTGATTAGTTGATGCTTAGAATACGCGCAAACGCTACCTATCAATCGGGAGAAACTACCTCTTTCAACTGTCTTATTAATAAAAATTTCTTACTCCGCCCTTACTCCTAGATTAGTCAGAGACTAGTTACTCTGAGACTAGCGTAGGTTTAAAGAAGTGATACAAATGCTATTAATAAACTCCGACTAAGGAGGTAATAGTTACTCTTTCCTTATTACTGGGTTTTGACATGACTTAAGGAAGATTCACAGTTGTATGGTAGGAATTGACCAATAAAGTGACGTTATGGTGACATCTGTTCTGTTTTTTATTGTGACATGTGTCAGTGCTCTGTTCATTCATTTCAAAAATAGTTATCTCATAATTATCTGTTTGTATATTGTGTTCAAAGTAGTATTTCCGAATTTTCTTCACGTTTTTTATTGTTAATACCTAGTTATATATATTTAGTAGGAGTTCTGTTGAAAAACTCACTCTTACTCAAATTGAAGGAATCAAAAAAAAGGCGTGCTGAGGAGAAACTCCAGATTACTATACAACGTAAAGAACATGGAAAATTTTTGCAACAAAAAGAAAAGGAAAAATTAAATAAAAACTGATAAAAAATTTTATTTTTAATTTTATAGCTTTCAATTCCTCTTCTAACAATGTTTTTAAGGGATTAGCCCGAATTTTATAAAATTTAATTTTTCTGATCGGACGAATATTTTCTGCCTTTTCCGATTCTTCCATCTTTCTCAAATCTTCCAAATAATAATCCTTTTCTTCCATCGCAAAATAATTACTACTCACTGAACCAAAGCAAATACTTAATAAATATACATAATTGATAAAAATAAACTGAATAATAATACGAACTGATAATGCAAAAACGACAAACTAAATTTCGAATTAGGATATGACATTTATAATACCACAATTGACAGTTCAACAAAACTAAGGTTATATTTATTCGAAGGTTATTCCGAGCTTAAACTACCTATTTCCATGGATTAAATTTATTACCAAAGTTAGTCCCAGACTAACCTCGGAGTAGCCTATTCCTTGTCTAATATGAGTTTATTAATAGCGTATCTGTCAAACTGATGGTTTAAGCATGGAATAAAGTTATTCTCAGGTTACTCCGTGTTTATTAATAAAACCGTAAATGTAAATAATAAAGGACTGTGATGTTTTTTCACGTTTTTCATGTCAACTTTGAAATAATTTGCAATGTGACAACGTTGTTCAACTTTCAACTGCAATTTGAGGTTATGGCTCTTTGTTATGGTTAGATAAAGGCAAAAGCATGGCAAAAGCTTAGCTGAGGCATTGACGTTTATATATGTCAATGAGTTGAGGTTACGAATTTCTTACTTGAAAATATCCCATCAATATGTAAGAAAAAATAAATATTTTTTTTTGAATATCAAATAACTACACCGTACCACCGATCAATTTTCTTTTCAACAATTGCCATGATTTTCACCAAAATAATCAATCTTATCACAAAAATAGACAAATTTTTATAGCCAAAGTGACCTTTCTGGCTGTCGTTCATGAACGGCGATTTATAACGAGGAATTCGTTAGCATTTTGGATACAGTATAACATTTATTGTTCGTAAACGATATTCGTTCATCAACGGCATCGTACATACTTACAGAATAGACCCCTTAAGGTTAGCTATGTGTCAAAATAGCAAATTAAGTAAACGACAAACTCAAAACCCGGATATACGTCACAAACGATGACGCACACCAAGAAGGAGCGGGTAAACATACAACACGGCTCTTTCAACTGCGCATGACTCAAAACTTGCCTTGTAGTTGAGGTGCGCATGCATCCAAGCAGCCTTTGACCTTCTATTCGATGTGACTGAATGTGAGCTGATTAGCGCAGTTGGTAGGGTATTGAGCTCACAATTCAGAGGTCGTAGGTTCGAAGCCCGGTTAGGTGCTTGTTTTTTTTTTTTTTTTTTTTTTAATTTTCCATTTCTTATTTTCTGATATTTCTATAAATAGTTACACTTTGATCAACCGGGTTTGGGCCTGGGTTTTCTTGTTTTTTTTTAGTTTTTTATTTCTTATTTTCTGATATTTCTATACATAGTTACACTTTGATCAACCGGATTTGGGCCTGGGTTTTCTTGTTTTCTTTTCAGTTTTATATTTCTGATATTTACATATTTATTTCAATATTGTTATGTTACTACTAAATTTGGCAAAGTCTTGAGTCATGTGTTATATGTTTACCCGCTCCTCACCAAGAAGTCTATTGTATGAGCTATATATAGCCTTTGCAAGCGCATAATGTGTCACCTAGATGGGAGAGAGATTAACTCATAGTTCTTATTGGGAAACGAGATCTCAGAGTAGAAAATCGATTGAAGGGTTTCAAAATATTATGCAGCAGCTCACCGGAGATACATAAAACATATTCATTTGAGTACTTAGTATAGTTTATTCACAATAAAAAGACAAAGAGACAAAGACGTTGTAAGATATTGTGATGTTTCCAGGCTGTAGTTTTTTTCTTTACTTAACGAAAACTAGAAAAGTCAATCTGATGTTAGATTGACAGTTCTTAATAATAATGAGTACAAAAAGCGAATACCATTACTTGCGTCTCTTACAGCAGTAAGCGGGAGAATCGCCCCCTCCCCCATTTCGGCATTCTCGTTCAAAATAGCTGAACAAAGATGTTACCATCTCTTGACATTTAGGAACTGTTCAGCTGCTTCGGCATTTTATTAACTACACAGTGCAGATTTGCCTGAATAATTAGTTATGAAAATAACTTTTTTAATCTTTTTTTAATCTTAAAGAAACAATGAATTTGAAATCATCAAAAATATCAGACGATGATCGAATGTCAATAAACTTCAAAACAAACTGGGGAATTTTACGAGTTGATCTGACAACGTCTTGATGTTTTGCCAACCCGTAAGCTGTAAATTGCCCTGGCTGTTAAGGATAAATTTTGTATTCACGGTTAGTAAATTAATATTTATTCTGATAAGCAGGAAAGTAACTAAAAATGACATCATCCCTTTTTATCGTAAACCCTTTTTATCGTAAAAATCCTATAGTAGTATTATTATCGTGAACTCAACATACATAACAAT
This sequence comes from Galerucella calmariensis, assembly GCA_910591675.1. Classification (NCBI taxonomy): domain Eukaryota; kingdom Metazoa; phylum Arthropoda; class Insecta; order Coleoptera; family Chrysomelidae; genus Galerucella; species Galerucella calmariensis. The sequence continues at coordinate 40,276 of CAJUYG010000718.1, read as the reverse complement.
TGAACCTCGATTGATGTATCGCCTTCTCATTGGTGAAGGACGGATATTGAAGTTATGTCAATACAGAAACTTCCGCTCTGCGAAAGACGAGGTATACATCAACACAAACACAACACCCATTCTCGAGCGCCTTTGTAGAGTACAAACAGGATAAGTAACACAAACATTCGCTTCAAACAACGTACAAGTAGAACTTACATTAAAACTTCCGTGAAAGTATCGAATCCCGTATACTTGTACGGATTCCGTAAAACAAACTTCGATATTACTTCGCACCATCCCCTTTTCATCTAATTCGGGGCTTCATAGATTCTTCGACACGATGTATACGGTAGAAACAAATGAAAAGTACAACGAAAAAGTATCTGGATAAATAAATAATATCTGAAGGTTGTATACACATCAAAACCATCGAAATAAAAAAAGATGGTGAGCAAATGATCCATCCAGCAAAAATATAGAAATCGCTCATGAATGAATGAATGAATCATCTCACTGGAGTTTCACCCGGTAATAAGAAATCTTTCAAATCCTTAAGCTCATATTACTGAGCTAATGGTTGTTGGAATCACCTATAGAATTATTACTAAATTTATAACAGCTCCTGCTGTTAAGAAAAATTCAATATCCATATTTATATTTAGAACTGTAGGTATACTGTGAGGAATAAAAATACCAAACTAACCTACATTTTAGTTAAGGAGGCTCCCGCCAACTGCAGTGCGCATGATTAAATCCTAAGAAAATTAATAGAAATTTGGGTGTTGCATACATTTGATTTAATAGTTTCAATGTCCTAAATATAGGATCCTGAAAAAATTATTGTACTTGTACTTGTAATGAATCAATTATAATTACAAATGTGCTTAATGGATTGAAAAACTAAACATCCCCTGAATCTGAAATGGGACACATCAAACAGACTGGAGGTTATTTGAATTATTTCCTTCAATTCGAGAATATCAATATGAAAATATGCCTACGAAACTTATATAGAAGTTTTCGTCTGCTTGTTGAAAGTTAAATTGCTCTATCGGAACTGTGTGCTTCTATTGAAACAGGAGAAAAAAGATATATACAATTTTCGGCGCGGGTATTGAGATTATGTTTTCATGGTACGCACTTTTTTACTTTCAAATAAAAGTTTGAAAGAGAATTGGGAAAGTATAGAAGAAGGTAATATTATTGAAAATCCATTACGTTTTAGGTGCTCGTATCCATTCATAAATACTATTAATACTTTGTAACACAAGAATATGATACAGCATTTTTTTATTCTAATACGTCTAAGAATTTTATAAAATAATAGACGCAGGGTATTATTCTTCTTTTTTTAATGTATCACAAGTTGTATTAGAACGTTTTATTAATTTACTTGTGTTCTACAAGTTGATCTGACATTTATTGGTTAGTTAGATTTCAGCATTTTTATCCAACTTAAACATTACCATGTGTACTTTCCTTATACAGGCTGCGGAAAGTCTTATCGCATTTACACAAGTACGACAAGGAAAATATGAGAAAAACTACTTGAAAGAGGGAGAAGAATAATTGTGCAGTCAGCATCCAGTGTTCAGTGCCCTCCTATCTTAACCGCTGTTGCCAGAACCGCAGATTAATGTGTACAAATGACATTTTTGTCTCGTTATCGTTAACTTTTTTCGAGCTCATGCACTATTAACACTTTCATCCGGCAACAGTGTCCTTTACAGAGAGAACTCACATCTAATTTTGTAGCCCTTTATCTTTCCGCTACAAACGTTGATCACGTTGGTAGCGCATGCCATTGTATTTGAAAATAAAACATTTACAATACCTTCAATAACATACTTAGCCTGCGAAAAAGTGCAAATTATAAAATGTTATTTTGGAGGTCATTCGGCTGATGCAATAGTTAATTTGTTTATTGTGACATTTGAAAATCGCCCAATTCCTGTGAATAGAACCTACTCCGATAGTGAGGATAGTCAATCTGACACGCCCAACGCTGACTGCCCACAAGTATTCTTTTCTCTCTTTCTCTTAAGTAGTTTTCTCATATTTTCCTTGTCGTACTTGTGTAAATCGTATGTCGCGATAAGACTTTTCGCAACCCGTATATCCTCATGTACACAGTATCTGTCTGTAGAGTAGGAAGGGTGAGTGTGTAGGCTCACAGCACTTAGGCCACATGTGACCCATTGTACATCCTCCCGAGGAGTTGTCCTCCTAGGTCATTGTCCATCCTGTCCTTCTCAGGAAGGTGGACAGGTCACTGGGAGACATCTCCTTTATATCGGCAGGTGTAGGCCAAGACTCACCGAACACACATTCTCTTATTGACGATAACTCCGGACACTCGCATAAGACATGCCTGACAGTTTCATCTTCCTGTTCACATATCCTGCATAGAGGTGTGTCCACTATCCCCATAGTATGGAGGTGTTTCCTTAGTTGACAGTGACCAGTCAGAAATCCTACTGTTAAACGTAGGTTTTTCCTGGTCATCGCCAAATATTTCTTCGGCGCCAGCTTCCCAGGGTCGCCCAGGGTGATCCTGGCAAGACTGCATCGTTTGGTTCCACCATCTCTTAAGGGATTGAGCATGGGTGTAACGTTTGGCTAGTTCCGCAATTGTCGAAGTTGTTAGGCCGTAGGTGTCACTGGGTCCTAGAATTTTTAGTCCAGCGGCTTCCCTGGCTAAAGAATCAGCAATGCGATTTCCTTTACTCCTGTTGTGCCCTTTAACCCACCTCAGGATGATGTACACAGTAGCTTTATTCGGGATTTTGCTCCTGGACAGTCCAAAAACCAATTTGGAATTGCGCAGAATCAATTGCGTACTTTATTGAGTCCCAAGACCGTTTGAAATTGGTTACTTTGAAAAATCCAAACATCCCTCGTGGTCTATAGAACTAAACTAACCTAACTTATTTAACAATTGACTTTTCTTTGGCTTGGATTGTGTATCAAGATAACCCATTACTGTTGTGTATCCTGAATACTTTGCTTTTTGGTCATTTTGTTCAATTTTTTGCTATTAATAATATATGTACCTTAGGGATCTTTGCTTCCACCATCCTTCTTTGCAAATGATTTGAGCATGCGTGAAAATTAATCCGAAATTCGTCCTAGCTCGAGACTGGGGACTGGTGCCGTATTTTCCAGATCAATCGAAACTTTTTGTATGCGATTTAATTCGAATGAAAAAGTCGCACACAATTCAAATATGTATTCGTATGCAATAATTATTTGCATTGTCAACACCGCAAATTCGACAATTCAATTTCTCCCGCACAAAAGTAGACCATTTTTCTACATTTTTCACTAAAAACCAACCCAACTTTAATTAAAAAAATATAGAAGAACTGTTTTGTTGCTATACCCACTACCTTCTACTAATCGATGAAGATCCTGAAATTTTTGGATCTGCGTTTTTTGTTTTAATAAAAATATGAACTTTTCAATTTTATATGTATAAAAAACGACCTTCATAACAGAATGTAAATTAAACTGTTCAAAATAACAAAATTACACGATTTCTTAAACTCAATTAAGAGATAAAAACGGCCCACTTGCTAAGTTCAAATAAATACACGAAGTTTCGACAGTGTGGTCATAATAAATTTTTCAGGTCCAATGTCTATTATAATGGAAGGGAACAGTCAGTATCATGAGATATCTCAACACTTACAGTTTTTATAACCTTCTCAACGTTATAGCTATTAATAGAAAATATATTACTGAAATATTACCCTCCAAAGTAAAACTTTTAAGGTTAACGAGGTATTCATACAATTAGCAAACTGCCAGAACAATATACGTTGTTATATAATATTAGCAGTTCTTCGTTTAGAGCAGTGTCGAAACTCTGTCCTAAAACAATATAGAAACATTCTTTGTACCAGAAACCATCCGTCTATCTGTTTAACTTGCACATCAAGTCAACTACACATGTTTTTGCTCGCTGCTAGCGCTGACTTTTGAGGGTTGTTAACGTAGCTAATATATGTAGTTAGAAACTTAGGTATAGGTTAAAATGAATTCACTTGGCTTCTGACAAACTTTTGTTTTCAGTTGCATAGTTTCAACCCAATCGGTTTCTGCAAATGGGTTTTAGAAATTGACAATAATAGGCCATTAGCAACTTATTTGAGTAAAATGGCATACTATGTCATTTTGCCTTTCATAGTGCAATAGTTATTTATGCAACAAGTGTGTAAAGTGAGTCTTTTCTTACGAATGTGAATGAGGTAAAAAAAAGGTGCTTTACACACGAGTAGCATACAACATTTTTTCTACTACCAAAATATAAAATTAAAATGAAATAAAATTGTAAATTACCTTACGCACTAGTGCGTAAAGTAAAATTATTTAACTTATGCATTATTTACGTTTTTTTAAACGATTTCTTTTTCTAGCGAAATAAAAAAGTGTATTTCAATTATTTTTATTATTAATTATTTCTTAGAACTTCACTGTTGGGTCCGAAATGTCACTGTCACAAAATAAAACTTGTAAATGTCAAATTTGTTGATGACAATGACATTATTTTACGCACTAGTGCGTAAAGTAATTACACTGTATTAAAAAGGTAAATTTTACGGATCCAAAAGCGTGCGTAAAATGGTTACTTTACGCACGGTAGTAGAAAAATGTATTTTTTAAGTTTTGTTTTTATTTTAGAATGGTGTCTAACTATAACAGAAAAACAAATCGGCAGTCGTGGTCATCTGCCGATATGCAACAAGCACTTAAAGCAGTTAAAGAAAATAAAATGGGGTGGTCAAGGGCATCAAAAGAATTTAATGTAATCCAAGCAGCCTAAAGAAGACATTTTAAAAATACGAATATTCACGCTCGCGACGGTAAAAAAAAGTTAGGAAGATTCAGCAAATCCTTAAGCAACGATATGGAAAAAGCTCCATTAGAGCACATCCTTGACTTAGAATCTAAATTCTTTGGTTTGACGCAAATCGAACTTCGCACTGTTGCATATGAACTTGCTGAACGCAGAGGTGATGGTGATGTTACCTGATAATTTGTTTACATTTCTTTAATAAAAACATTTTTTTCATTTTTCTTTATTATTTTTCTTACTAAATCCATTTTTTAGATTATGTCATTTTGCCTACTTATCTATGTCATTTTTCCACCAGGGTGTAGGCAAAATGACACTTTAATGACTTTTTTTAGGTGCTTTTTTTCAAGATTTTATTTTAATTTTACGCTAAAACATTTTTTAAACAAAGACCAACACAGTAAAGATACCAGAGGTACTAAAAATAAAAATTTAATGTCTGTTTAAACAATGTTTTTAGGACAAAAACAAAACATATGTCATTTTGCCTCACGCTCCCCTACTTACAAGGGAGTGAAGATTTGTACTGCAAGCGCCAAACGTGATGGCGAGCGATCCTTTCTTCCATTTATTATCTAGGTATATAACAAACATTCTATTTCGTCAACATTGTCTATCTACGTGTTCAAGCATATACTTATATTCTTACACCAGGAAAAGGAACAATTTAGAGAAAAATATATTTATCAAAAAGTATCTATAATTAATAAAACAGCGGCACATCACATACTATTCCTGTAAGCTTTCTGTGGCTATGAAACGACATTACCATTCATTAATCAAGGAAGAATAAAATTTGGGAATGATCTCCGGAAAAAGCCAGATTTATACGAGGATCTCCAGGTATTCCAAACCCAAACGGTGCTCTAGAGATTATTGATATGTCATTTCTAGTAAAAACCAAATTTTCACAAGAATAGATATTTCCATAAAGTAATTAAATAAACATAATTAAATAATATTCCACAGACGACACCTGGAGCTGTCAAAAATAGTGAGCGTTTGGATATAAATTGGAGCATCAGATGAATTCTAGTTGCACATTACTATTCCAGTAAATAAAGGAAAAAAGTTAACATCAATTACGCCCTATTTTCATCTTCCGGTTGGAAGTTGCATTTGGTACCTCATTAAACATGAGACAAAGTTCTGCATGAAAACGCGTGCGAGGGCGGAGAAAATGTCCCCAAAAGACCAGAAAAATAGGTTTTCAGTCAATATCTTCTAAAATATAACAGCTAGAGATTTTTGGTTCAAATAAAAATTAAAGTTCAGTTAATTTTCTACAAAAATGGTCCTGATAATTTTTCTCGAAAATTTGACCGGTCTCGAGAAAAACGGCACCAAGCGCACCTCGAATAATGAGCTTCTGTGCTGTATGTCGGAGAGCAGTATTTACACATCAGCAGGGGGACAAATTATTCAATAACTTTGTGAAAAATGCATATTTTCTCATGATTCAAAATTCATGTGAGAGAGGAATTATGCTGCTATCATACCCTGTGAATTGAGTCACGCTTGACTTTTTTGGCCATATCGGAACACGGGTCAAACTTTCTGCTCCCGGGCAATTTTGACCTCGCCAGGAATTAGTTCCTATTTTTTTGATATTGCACTAATTTACTCAAAATTTTCTTGATTATGGGTCCTCATAAGGTCCTTTGTCATCCCTGAAATTTGTATACCCTAATTTTTTTAATTTTCATTTAATCGTTGTTTATTGAATCCCAAATTTTTGCTGTTTTTGATCGCGGGGAAATTTTGTGAACAACCATCAATTAAAAATTTATACATAATCCGATTGGTCTCTATGATACATCATTTGAAAGCTAAGAATGTCCACCTTCCGATTGTGCAATTACTTTTTTTGACGAAGTCGTCCATTTTTCAATAAAATTATAAAACGCGGGCTCAAGGAAAATACGCACTTTTTTTTGGTGGTTTTTTTCTCCCTGCTTTTTATTTCTAACATTTTAACACCTTAACTAGTGTAATGGGGGAATTCCCACCTTTCCATTGATGTAAATAAGTCATAACTTTGATACCCCGGGGAAAAACCGGTATATCTAAATGTATACGCTATAATTTATTACTTTCGTTCCTCCGTCGTTCGCCGCGCGTGTGCTCTACGTGCCGCTCGTGTCGTTTGCTCATCTATTTGTGGTTAGTGTGAGTCAAGCCAGTGTTCGAATTATAAAGACAGCGATAATATGTTATCCCAAGAGGTAGAATTAGAGGAAACTGTAGACACAGAAGAAGTTGTTGACGAGGTAGAGCTAGAGGGAGCTCTAGACCCAGAAGAAGTTCTTGACCAAGAATCAGATGATGACTGGTGACGAACAGATTTATGTCATAATTGCAATGTATTTTTATATACTTTTTTCATCAACTCACGGACAATTAACCCGCGAATCTCTTGTACTTTTGTTAAACATTTTCTATGTAATATTTTAGTCTATAATGTATTATTCATACATCATTATATTGGGTTCTCCCGTTGATAAATAAAAAAATAAATAAAAATATATTTTTCTATAATAAATTAAACATGGAGAACGTTTATAACTCGTTATTCCAAAAACCTCAATCAGTCTGCAAAAAAATTTTGTGGAGAATCTGCAAAGCTGATTGTTGCTAGATTCAGGTCCACTGGCGAGGTCCATCTCGCTAGAATTAATCTTATAGCCCGTTTTCCTAATAAGTATATCTTGAGGCCTTATCTGAGAGGAAAACAAGACCCTCGGAAACATAAATATCCATCAAAAGTGTCTGGTTACAGGGTTTCTTATTTATGGCACCGAGGATTTTCCCAATCTGTAAAATGAGGTGGCGCCATCTACAATTGGTTTCCACAATCCAAAACATTGAAAATAATGGATTTCCAACACCCCCCAGCTCAAATTTTGTACAAAACTTACATATTTTTCAAGTCTCAAAATTTCCGGTATTTTAACCCGATTTTTTTGCAGAAAATATTAATGTTGCGAAAAAAATTATGGGGAACATTTTTGTAGAAAATGACCTGAACTTCAATTTTTATCTGAACCGAAAATCTCTAACTGCCATATTTTAGGAGATATTGGCTGAAAACCTATTTTCCTGGTCTTTTGGGGCCATTTTCTCTGCCCTCGCACGCGTTTTCATGCAGAACTTTGTCTCATGTTTAATGATGTACCAAATGCAACTTCCAACCGGAAGATGAAAAGAGGGCGTCATTAATGTTAACTTTGCCCGTTTTCATCCTTCATTCACTGGACTATACCTATACATGACAACCTTCATTTTATAACTGAACGTCAAAATGTTTTAATTGATTTAATTGTAGATTTTAAGGCAAATAATTCAAAATTTGTGGATAAAAGCATGAAAACTACATTGAACAATTTGATAAGTTGATTGAATTTAAATGAATAAAGAAAACATGATGAATATACCATCAAAATATATTCCGCTATGTTCAAATAATTTATATTAGTTGGCATATCCGATTGATTTTTGTTTGGTTGCAATTGAATTTTGTTGAATTGTAGCGATGTTTATTACAGTTGAAGAGAATTATCCACAATTCATGGTAATATATCAATTTTTTTCCTAGGTGAAAAAATTTAATTATAGTTAGTTTGGAAAACTAAATATTATATAATATTATTAAATAAACGTACAGTAGAGAGAGGTTTAAATTATTTATCACCGGATATTTCCATGTCATTTTATTGAAAAGACGAGTGTAGAGGCTATACTAGTGTCCGTTCTTCATCTTCCTTGCTGTATATTGTTCATTTCTGCAAAATCTGTGTTAGTTTTTTACAGATATTGAATGAATTGTACCTATTGTTTCCTTTCAGTAGGAATTTTCTCCCAAAATATAATCAGATTCCTACCATTAGATACATATTACAAGCGGGTCGACTGGTTGACCCTACCACACTCTCTCATAAGATCTTTTGTGTATTCCCTACATTTATATTTTAGCGGCATATCTATTAGATGCAACAAATATTGAATTATTTCAATATTATAATTAGATTTTATTTTATTCAATTAATTAAATGCAATAAATATTCTGACTGAGTAAAGGTGTTCCTGAGGTACTCGCGAGCAATTCCTACTCCGAAAGTTCTAAATCCTGTTTCCCAGACATGAAGTCTGTTGGCATCTTAATCCCCGGGTTTCAAAGATATAGCCTGAGCTAGCCTGTAGATGCCCACCAGAATCAAGTTAATGTTTTACACGCGAAAAGGGAACTTTTTTTGTCACGACAATGTACATAAACAAAAATCCTCAAGCAAAGGACTCTTAAAAATGGTAAAAAAATATATCAGTAAATAGGCAGCACTGATTCTGGACCATGGTAATCTCCATAAGAAAATGCCGGGAAAAGCTAAGGTTTGAAAACGTCAAAATTTACGCTAAATGTGGTGGGGGATAAATCTACGAATGCGCGGTTGCCGGGACAACGTGATGTTTGACGTGACAACGTTACATTTGACGTGACGTTTGACATTTGACGTGACGTTTGACATGTGACATTTGAAGTTTGACATTTGACGTGACAACGTGACATTTGACGTGACGTTTGACATAGCACGTGACACGTAGCGCATTCGTAGATTCACCCCCACCACATTTAGCGTAAATTTTGAAGTTTTCAAACCTTAGCTTTTCCCGCCATTTCCTTATGGAGATTCTCATGTTAGCGCCTCCGTCATGGTCCAGAATCAGTGCTGCCTATTTACTAATATCAAAACAGTAAAATAACCCACGATCTAACTCTATAGTCTATTTCGTTAATACATGCAAAGTCGTTATTTAAAATTACGTAAACTTGTTTTGCGATTCGGAATATAGATTGCAATAAACAAAAGCTGCTGCAATATATGTGCAGAAACTATAAATGTTCATTATATTTAATGGTTCATACTGCTAGTGGACATAAAAGTAAGTTTATTGTTTCATATGCTGCAACCTGCAATTGAAGACAGCTTCTTTCCCTTTTATTCTGAGCGGCAACTAATGCTTCCGTTCAGATACAATATGTCCCCCTAAGTTGGAATCATATGGTAACATTTTTTATAATTAATTTCAGGAAAAAAAGTGATTCTTCATAAAAAGTTCTTTATTATCCAAAACCTATAATACAGTCATTGAAAATCAAAATTTTCAGTTGTATACGAGGTTTGTCAAAAAGTATGAGCTTTACTCAAGAGGAAAGTATCTTTAAATTTGACAATATCGGAAAATGTTACTTTATTATTCCATGGATTTAATCGCCGATTTCCGTCACTTATTGTAGTAACTAGTGATACGGTGTTAAGTATTAGTAGACCTCGTTTCATACAACAAGAAGCCACGTGAAAGTTTGTCAACTATCTTGCTGAGAAATCAAGATCCGTCTTGTTTATCTATGTCGCCTCAAAAGGACCGTTTCTTGGCATTGGCGTTACAAACGAACATCCCCAATCGTTAATTTGAAAAATATCTTAACGATACCAGTTATTTTCATATACCAGTGTCAATTGTAAATGAAAATATGTCGAATGGCTTCAAAAAATCCCTGAATATGTTTTATTTAAACTATACATTTGAAAAACACATTTTTAATATTCTAATTTTGTGTTAACCTACAAAATTTGAAAACGTTACGCTACTTATTTAAATTCTAATGTCAATTTCACAATATGGCGCTGGATTTGACAAGTTCGCGCATACGACTGCAACTTCAAGTGGGTTCTTCTTACGTGAAACCCATGGTCAAGCCGTTGGAAAATGTTCCAATCAACGGTGAAGTTCTATTAATCTGTCAATCATGATTATGTTAGTGTATGTAGTTATACGTCTGAATTCTTTCATAAATATAAACCAATTACGTCCATCAATATCACTTATACTACCTTGGTCGTAATACTTATGCTGGTACGACCTCAACGACGTTACTCAAGTAACAAGCTTCTTTATGGTCTTGGTGATGTTTATTATTCGCGAAAAGTATCTTTAAATTAGTATTTGAAATTCATTTATACTTTGGTATCGTTATAGGGTGTAGGTTTACTTATATAATCTGTGATTTCATAGAATAGTGGAATTTCTCGTCCATTCACAAGGAGATTTAGGTCCACTTTTCAAATTATTTTCCACCTCCAGCATAAACAATAAACGAATAAACCATGGACTACTGGAATAAACACAAGATCGATTTTATTTTGTGGTTATGTACGGTTTGAAACCACAGGAAGGCAGCCCATACTTCTGGCACGGTTTCGCAAGTCGAAACTGGTTCACCAAGAAAAAAATTGCCTATTGTTTCAGTCTGATAAAAATTCTTAGTTGGTTTCAACTTTTCAATAATATATACCCCTATTTTTATTGGTGAGATGGTCATAATTGATATTCAATTACCAAAACAAACAGCCTTTGTATTATTGTGATGTATTCATCCAAATACAGTCAACATATCCGGTATAATCACGACACATATTTGTCTTGATCAATAAGTAGGTCGGTATCTATTGACACCGATAAGACATGAGCTAAATCCAAACCTCATATGGAAACATACGTGATATTTTCAAATATAAATGAAACTTGACGGTCACGAGCAGTTCTAATCGTAAAAACTTTCAGTCTAGAGATATAGTATAGTTTGTTCAACGATCCTTTGCCGTTACGTCATACATTGTCCAGCTTGCTCTCATGTCATTGATTATTATTTTGAGGTTATGTGTGAAATAACATTCAAGTAATATAAGACATACGTAAAACAGCAGAATACGTCACCGATTATGACGTAACGGCAAAGGATGGCTGAACATCAAACTCTAACATTGGATTTCAAGTATAATTGAGTGATTTTGTAATCTTAGAAAAAGGCAGCTCCAGTGAGATGGAGAAAGCTGTACTAATGGGGTGTTAAACCGATATCCAGTTTTTGGTATTTTATTTAAATATATTAGTACTTCTTTGCAAAAATTTATTTAAACATTTCTCAAACCAATTATTTCAGGAGGAAACTGGAAATTAAGAATTCCTAAATGTTTGCAACTTTTACTACAGATACGTCATACTTCCCCAACCTAAAGATATTATGCTTCATCACGATTTTAAAACAGAAGACGACAGAATTGTGATCCCATGTCAACCCTGATGTAGCTAACTTCTCTTTTAGGGTATGTACGTCACAGCCTTGTTGGAACTTTAGTTCTTTACGCCAGGTTATGTTTGAGCGACCAGGGGTCGCGACGCAAAAGATCTGACCGTTACGCGTTACGTTACGCTACGTTATGTTACATTGCTTCGTTATGTGCCTTGCTTTTGCGTGCTTGTGCCTCCTTAGTCTCTCTCTCGTTTATGAAGCAGCGATTCATAATAATAAATAAATATGCTCCTACCCGGATTCGAACCCGGGCCGCCCGCTTGCAATGCGAGCATTCTAACCATTGAACCACCGATGCTATATTGAAATTCTATGCAAAGCTGGTATTCGCAGTGCTAGTGATCTACTTGAATTTGTTCGGATAAATTTTTACTATTATTTCCATAATTTTTTTTGCGCGATTAAGGGGTCTAGCTACTTTTCGAAATACAGGGTGTTGAAATTTTGAAAACTTGAATGTTTTAATTCGATAACTTTAAAATGGATGGATAAATTGATTTGACATTTGGCATTTAGTTTTTAAATGTAAAAGGGCATATTTTAAAAGAAATTGTAGTTTGTGCAACTAGTGTGGATATGATGGCCATATCGCACGAGGACGAAGATGGAGCACGACGCCGTAGGCGGAGTGCTCAATCGTTCAAGTGCGATATGGACAATCCACTCGAGTCGAGCAGCATATTTTTTCTACGACCCACTTAGGAAAAAATCTAGAAAATAAAAATTTCTATAAACTGTAATATAACTTCAAATTAAAAATTTAACAATTCAATTTTATGTTTCCACTAATTTTGTGGTAAACGAATGTCCAATTTGTATAATGCTACGGTTTCCTTTTTTAAATATACGATGCTGTTATAAGTCGATGTTGCCAGTCGGACACCCTCATGGAGGGTACCGTACCATTATCTATAATAATGAATATTTTGCTAAATATTTCAAACGTCTACCTGTTGTCGTTATTAATATCAAGCAGAATGATTATTTAAAAATAAAATTAACAATAAAAAAAATTCCTCGCGGGGAATCGAACCCGGGTCTACCGCGTGAGAGTCTGGTGTGCTTACTACTCAACCACCAAAGAATATGCAAATTGTTTATCTATAACGTCAGATGTATTACATTACTTTTGCTTAAAAGGAACTAAAGTTCCTACCGTGTGTCCCGCGACACGTTCTACCTTTTTTATATTATAAGCAAGGGTCACATTGAATTTTTGCAATCGACGTAAAAAGCTTGTGAGACACCTTGCTCGTTAGATATACCGTTATATGTGCACTAATATCTTGTGTTATAACCGACCAACGTGTTGATCATTATATAGTATATTGTGTCAAA
>CAJUYG010000718.1:0-26548 GCA_910591675.1 Galerucella calmariensis | reverse complement strand
TCATTATTTTAATAAAGCAATATAGATGTTCGCAATGATAAAAAACATGCAAAAATCTTATGTTTCAAGGGGTAGACATTAACAGTCATTCTTGTCAGAAAAACCACTTTTGGTTGGCCACACTGACCTTAGACTGAACTCCTCTGAAACGTCAAAGTAATCAAGTGACAGATGGTGTAAAACTTCAAAAATCGTGGCGTTAAGAATTTCCCGCCAAATTTGTTATAAATAAATAATGTCCCTTCCATCAAATTTAGAGGAACGGCTCTATACTATAATTAGTGTGTGCGTAAACTAATTTTACTCGTCTCTTCTGAAAAAAATTGAATTATAAATACTATTTTACGTGAGAAGCAAAAGAAATCGACAAATAAGAACGACCAACAAAATCTAGAACAAAATAGCGGCATCCTGAAAACACTATTTGTTATCTCTTAGATCACGTCTGGCTTCCAATATTTGTTTTAGTTCAGACAAGTTCTTCTCCAACGCTCGGGAAATTCGGCCAACCAAAAAAAATACTACAAAAACTTGTTCTGTAACTATCTCCTTCTGAACTATTTCGGGAACAGAAATGTGGGCCAGCCAGGGAGAATGTCTTCCTTAAATTGCCCTTTACTAGAGACGTATAGTTATTTTGAACTGTTATTTAACGGTTATGGCGTGGAGAATAAAAGCCGTTATACAAACTCGGTCAATGTGAAAACATATGGGTGAAAATAAAAATCAATTTTCTATTATAAAACTTTAACCGTATTTTATATAGATACAGAATATTTTCAACAATTTTCTAGGAAAATACTGAGAATATTTGTGGTGAACTTGTTACTTTATGTACAAAATGTAAATAATGTGCATCTATACTGGGTCTCCTGAATCTTCGTACCAAAAACTTGGAGGATGATAAACCATAGATATATATATCAATACATACGCTCCTGACTTCACACCATAGCACCTCTCTGGCACTTGGCGGGCTTTGAAAAGTTAACTGACAGTTTGAAAATAACAAAACAACATTTCTAACCTAAATTGTCATTTGTGAAATATTTTTACAAAATTTCTTGATGTTCGGTTTAAAATTACATTTTATGTGTGTGTATTAATTATGACACAACGCTCACAAAGGGGTTCAAATAATTTACAAGGTGCAGTTTGCGAAAAATATATTGCCAGATTCCTAAATCGTGAAAAACAAACCTCAGCTGCAATATCAAATCTAACAAGAGGTAGAGAAAAAACAATTAAAACTATTTTTCCACACAGTCAAAATCAATTGATAAAATCTCGACCTAACGTGAAACAACAAAATTTTCACTCACCAGTTAAGCAAATAAGTCCATCACAAAACGCTGACGATTCAGCTTTAGTTGAAGTTGCATTAAAAGCAATGAATAATCAAAGACAAAGATCACGATCTTCTACAGTGGATAGAGAGCCGTGGGGACAGTTATTAAAACAACAGAAAAGTGGAGATAAAATATCTATGTTTGGTAATTTTGACCCTCTACGTACTCTACATTTTCTTGCTAAGGAATTACAATTTCAGCTTCAAAGTGTTTTGCCAGGTAAATTAGTATTTTTGGTATACTATTGCTGATATATCATGCTGTAGGTATGAAAAAATACCCTAAATAATGACTATACTGTCTATATATTTTGAATGAAATCTATAGTTAACATGAGTCAAGATATTAGTATAACTATGAAAAGACTATTCATAAGTAGTCGTATTTTTCTCAATTTAACTTTAGTATGCTATATTCAAAGCAATTAATGGAAAAATTCTTTTAGTCAGAGGTTTATAACACAACTGCCCTTGTTACTGTACTTTCTACTGGAAATATTCAATTATTGGTGCTAAAAAGGCATTTTAAAAATAACCATTATGTTGTTCTAGAGGATATTACTATTCAGCAAATGGTTGCAGATATGCAATATGCGTTGAAAAGGGTACCCCCAGAAGTTGCTTCTACTGTACATTTACAACAAGCCATTGATGGAATGCCAAGAAAAAATAATTCTAAAACGAATTTTCAGAGACCGGTAAAGTATTTTAAACTTGATTTTAACGTAATATGTATTGAAGAAACAGTAAAATAGTTGAGAATTTTGAAAAATTCTTATTACATATGAATTCAATTCTTACAACAAAATCATAACACTGATGCGTGGTTTCTACAACTGCACTTATTGAGATAAAATATACTAACAATATCATATTATATTATAGGAAAAACTTTGTACATCTACTGTTGATTGTGGTGTTCAAACTCATCCATTAAAATGTCTAGAAGACAACGATAAATTACAACAAATGATGGAAGAAGGGACGCAGAAACTAGAGAATAGCTGTAAACATATGGAAAAATTTTGTATGGAATTGAAAAATGAGAAACAAAAATTAGAAAGAGAGTTAGATGAAGCAAGACAAACCAATAAGGATTTAAAAAGAAAAATTTTTGACTTGGAACTTGACAATGTAAGTAAAGAAAATTTATTAATCTTCCAGACATTAAACATTCCTAAATACTTATTCATATCAGTAATTCTTATATGTTTGTGTATCCTCACTGTAATTCATTTGATTTAGAATGAAATCTTGACTCCTCGCATAAAATCTCTCGAAGACGAAAAGCGCAAGCTCGAAGCTCAACTAAAAACAATCGCCACAAAATTAGAAAACGTTTCTCAACATTCATTCAACGATCTCAAGTCACAAATTACGGAATTAAAAAGTCAAAAGAATGCCCTCGATCAAGATTGCAACAATCTAAAACATCAAATGAAAGTATGTGCGTTAGAGAGAGAAAAATTCATCGCAGTGTTATCTTTAAGGGATGCTCAAATCAACGAGATACGCTCGGAAATGACTCAATTACAGGACGTAGTTAATGACCAGTTGATGGAATTGCAGAGTAATGCATTCTTGGTTGTACCTACAATAGGAAATGCTAACGAAGGTAAGAATAAGATAAGATCACATGGCGACAGGAATTATATTTCTAAATTTTAGTTATTAGATGAAGTAGTCATATTTAAGAATAGTTTTTAAGTTTATAGTGTAGTACTGAATGAAAAATACTCAACTTGTGGTGTAAAATCGAATTTAGATTGCAACAAAAACGAAGTGTCAGAACAATATAAAACTCTATTCACAAGTTAATTATTTATAATCTCTTCTATCTCCTTTTCATATGTATATTGGGGAGACTGAGTTCCTGAGGTAAGTCTAGTCCTACTTCCTAGAGGAGTTTTAGGATATTCACAGGTAGGTATCCATCAGAATCCTAAGGGTATGTATGTGAATGAAGGTTTCTTTTTATACATTATATTCATATTCAAAAGAATATCTGGAATTTGATTTTCCGGCACTTCTGAGGAGAGAACTGCAAAAAACAAGATGTCTACCAATAAATCGATGTAACCTCACATTGAGCAGTGGCGTTTTCTTGTGTTGAGTGAAGCGTTATTGAGTAAATTTTTGGTCAACTATAGAAATATTGTATATTATTCACTAAAATTGAGATTTTATTTTTGACTAATTTCAATGTGACATTTTTTTCGGCGACGTATTTTTTTTACACGCAACTTTTTACAATTCATCAACATCAAAGGGGTGGACGTCAAGTTACCTAATAAATGATACTTTTAAATTGATAGTGGCTGTTCTAGCTGCAATATTGAAGTATGAAGGTATTTGTGGCTTGTTTTTTTTTCAGTTAATAGTATGTTTGCCAATAAATAATTATGATTCGTGATGTTTATAGTTGTTTAACGGATATTACAGAGTTGTACTCAACATTGACTGAATATTTTACAATAATTTAATGGTTAATAGCAACACGGGGTAAAAGAAAAAGGAGGGAAGTTAATCTGGGTAGTGATTTAACCAACTTTCGACGGAAGTCGCCATATTGAGAAGCCACATTAGTGACATTAGTCATCAATTCTTGTGTCAATATACTGAAATGTGTCAAATTGAAATGCCACGTTAAAAAATAGTGATTTTCAGTATTAGAAAGGTTATTTATGAGTATTAGTATTAATTTAAGTTGATATTGAGTTGTACAATAGTGTTATAAAATTTTTGAATGTACCAAAATCTGGTATCAATTCTCTAACAACAAAAAGTACCACCATAAAAAGATGCCTATGAAAGTTTTTTGTTTCCCCCAATTGAATAATTTAATGTACGCCTCTGGTTTGTTTAAGGAAGTCGGCCATATTGAGAAGCCACTTTGGTCGATGATTCTTTATACTGTTATGTTCTCTCCTTTCTATTTTACCTCGTTGGTTAATAGACATTAACTTAAACAAGAATTATTGCATTCCAATAATCTATGTACTATTTAATTTTATTCATGCTGCTTCAGATTTGAATTTGATTTGAAGTTATATGGTATTAAAAATTTTCTTAGAAAAAATGAGTTGACAGCTTTTGCAGGGAATTGAATAAAAAAGTTCCTTTAAACAAACACTCTCAAATCAACAATTTTTGACTTGTAGGGTGTTATTAATAATTGATACCAAATTTTTAATCTTATATTATTTACAATAGACGCTGTAAAGTTATAAAATTGTCATTTATAGACTATATTCTGTATTCAGTAAATAAATATAAACTTTAATATATAAATCATTAAAATTACTGAAATTAATTTTTTTCTTACATTTCTGAGTTTGTAGTAACATTAATGTTTGCTTATTAGTTTTCGGAAATTGCTTTCTATGCATTGCTACAAGTTGCAGTAAGTATTGTTTCTGTTCCTCATCATAAGTTAAACTCCGACTATATGATTCCACTAATTATTGCACTTGTCGTCCAGCAGTATCATTTAAGTAACTATGAATTGAAATTTACCCCAAATACAAAATGTTCCTAAAATTAACAATTGAATAGCTTTGTCGCAATTATTGTAAATAATTTTTAATGTAAAATCAAAAAATTACAATTTAAAGAAAATTTGGTATTATAGTCAAATGCAGTCTTATCATGCGGGTCATACGATTCAACAAAGACATACTCACCGTTTTTGTTTTTTTTATTGTCTTTAATCATAACTTCCAAATAAAATCCGTAAGATTAATAAGACAGACTTATGCAATTTTAACGGGAGAAAAAAGGATGTATTTAGATTTCAGCGATTCTAAAAAGTCTCACCAGCGAAGTTTTTATGTAAATGTCAATTTTGTGAATTTGACAATTCAAAGTGACAATATGAATAATAAGAAGCAAATTTCCGGTATTTTGCATCCTCAAGCGAAAAAAATGGTACTTGAAATGAGATTATTTCGAGAATGAATGAAAAAGTGGAAATTCGTCAACCAGTGTGCAGGAAACATCAACCATTATTATATTCTCCAGGTGTATTTGTAATCTCACATTTTGGTAACCTCTGTGTCTTCTGATTTGATACATATGGTTAGTGACCTTTAAACCCGCACCTTTCCAACTCCACATCTCAAAAACTGTTCATCAGAGTGTTTGCCAAGAGGAACTTATACTCATTTTTTCTAAAAAAACTTTTTCAATATCGAAAAAACGAGTTATTTATTATTATTTACTCGCTCAACCCTTGCTAGTAATGTGTAAACTCAAATGGGATTAGGTACATCAGCTACAAATTTGAAAATTCACGGACAATGTGACAAGTATTCAAAATTGCAGCAATGAGCTTTCCCAATGAAGAATTCTTGAAGTTTAGATATTAATTGTGATGTAAATTAACTATGCCCGTAAGAGCTCTCCGTCCCTCATTTCTCGGTAGTGTTGTCGTAATAATTGATGATGTCAAGGGGTGACATTTGTGTTTAGTTCTCATGATACGCGTTGCTCTTTGGATATCTTCCAGTTCCGTTTTTGTCCACTTGAAAAATCCAAATGAAGGATCGGTATGGCGTAGGTGTTGATTGCTTTAGCGAGATTTTCTGTTTTCAACTGGGATATCAATAAAGTAATTACCTTTTTAGAGAACTGGCCTTGGTTCAAAATTTTATCCAATCCTCCACTGAAGTCTATGTTGGCTTTGTACCCATTTTTGTATTTGCCCTCGGGCTACCTTCTTTGTGGTCCCAAGAGCTGGTTCTGGTCCAACATATGCAGTTGCTGAACCTCTTCTCGCAAGTTCATCAGCTTGTTCATTTCCAGAAATACCGTTATGTCCCGGCACCCACACTAATCTTTCTTTAATGTGGTCTGCTGGTTCATTTAGTTCTTTCTGGCATTCTTCTACCAGTCTGGATGTTACCTTGCGGCTGTTTGAAGCTGCAAGGGCTGTCTGTGAGTATTTTGTTTGATTTCATAACTTACATCAAGTAAAGGCGTCATCTATTCAATCAGTGAGTATGTTTATCCTATGCGTGTCAGTCCTATGTTTATTAATTCTGACACATTCTAGGATAGCAGGATAGCCTGAAATACAGAGGTATGTTCTCCTAGTGAGAAGGAGCATCTTGTGTTTCTCATATACACCACTGCTCCTGTCCCTTCCCAAGTCTAAAAAAATCCAGTTAAAGTTGTTGTTTCCTTTTCATCTTCGTTATTCGGAGGAATACAAAGAAGACTAAAGTTTCAATGAATTCTTCATTCACATGGTGAAAATCGTTGAAGACTCACTAATTCATAGACCCGTATAAATACTTCCCAACGTCAGGTCTTTTCGTCTTTCCTTTTAGGGATAGAAAAGGAACGGTTATCTATTACAGAAAAAAAAACTTTTGGGCTGCCTTGTCACCTGCCGAGCGTCGACATTTCTACATTAAACGTCCTATATCTCAAAAATTTTGAGCCTTAGAAAATGAAGTTTCAAACAAAAGTTGTAGATAATAAGTTGATCTTCATGGATAGCTCCATTTTATTTATTTATCCAATATTTTAAGAGTTATCGGTCGAGATAGAAGTGGTTAATTAAATGGGCCGTAATTTGTTATACAAAAAAAGTTTACGGGAAACAAAAGGTGCGACATTTTATTCTCTACTATAATGGTCCCAATAACTTTTGCAAAGTGCAAAGTTTCCAAGATATCGGATAAAAACGTTTTTTCAAAATGTCCGCCTGAAGCTCCACCGGAATCTGTCAGTATTTTGTAATTTAATGCTTAGTAAGTGATCCTAAACCTTATAAAAAAAGAAAATTGGATAGGAAATTTAGTGCCAAGTTGACCAAATAAAACTAACTAGGCTATTTTTACTGTCTTACCCAATACTCAAAAAAAACTCACAGCGGCAATTTTGTCAACAATAACTAGTTGGTCGATGATAGTAACTTATTTGACCATATTTAACCATAAGAATGTAATAAAAGTAATGAAAAATGAAGTTTTTACTGGAAAAAGAGCAGACACAACGTATAATGTGGAAATCTTCAAACGAACTGGAAATTTTTGCCTATTAGGAGTCATAATTTTCTTGTAATAGCAAAAATGTGGCCAATAACACTGAAACTCATGGAAAACTTTGTGCATAAAAATTGTATAATGGAAAAAACGTATTTGCTAAATTAGCTAGTTTTCTGGAGAAAATTTTCAAATTTTGTTGTGGTTGAGGTTTAAATTTCCCCATTTTGTTATTATTTTCGAAAAAATAATTATTTGAATAATTTTGAGCATTTTGAAAAAAATACGCAGCATGACATGTGAGCCAATCACGAAGAAACATTTCGACATTAGATTTATGACACTGAAAATGCTTCTTTACAATATTGTAACTATTTTTTTTCTGTAGTAGAATTAATATGGGGTGCTTGAATGTCAAGGTGTTTTTTCACCGAAATTCAAAACACCCTATAGGATGTAGTAACTACAACAGAAGGTGCCAACCAGTTCCAAAATGTATCAACATGTTTAGTTTTTCAACCACCATGATTGTTTCTGTTATTAAAGAGGTTACACGCATTTGAAAGAAAACCTTCATATGCAGTATAAATAGTAGAGCACAAAAAATCTCAAATAACGGTTTGATCTCAATCCCATTGAGCATCTCCGAAACCAACTTCATCGTTGCTGATCCGCGTTACTTGACTGCCTCCGAGATCTTGGAGCTGTACTACAAGAAGAAGTGAGTGGGGCCAGGCACAAAATCACCTTCAATATTATCAGATTTTAAGAGATTTAGTTGCAAATTCACTTACCTTATAACAGCAATATCGGGAAAGTTCTGAAAACAAAACAATTTATTAGTGAAACATGAATAGTAATAAATTAATTTTTTCTACAACAACCTCGATAAATGTTCATTTTATAATCGTAACTTCAATCATAAACGAGCACATTTTGTACAGAATTTCATTTTTGTATCGGCTGCTAGGCAAGTTGCTAAGCAACAGATAATCCAGTCATTATTGACATTCGAAATCGAAAATTTAACTATAATTCCAAAAGTTTTCAAACTTCGGTCAAGTGAATGGTACATTGAGACGACAATAAATCTCATTTTGCAACCTTGTCCGAAGTCCGGAACATTGTTAAAATTGCAATTAAATTAATTTTTGCTGTATGGTTGTGAAAAAAATTCCAAAAGTTCTGCAAACTTGGGGAAGTTTTCGATATAATATTTCATATCACGTATTAAATTTGCAGCCAATCTAAGTGTACGGAACATTTTTTGTTATTAAAAATTAATGTTTTTTTTAATTAAACTGAAGGAAAACGTTCCAAAAGTTATGCAAATTTGACAGATCTATCGTAAAAATGTACCGAACGATTGTATAAATTTGCAACCTTTTACGTTGACCGGAACATGTTTATTTATAATTTTTTTAAATTCGTGTCATTTTTTCGAGCAAGGCGGTCTCGGAATAATTACAAAAGTTTTGAAACTTGGTTCAAACATCTATTCTGATGCATTTACAAATTTGCAACCTCATAGGCGATCCGGAACTTTATGCAATTTGCAAAAATGTAATTTTATTATTTTTTCACCTTCAAGAAAATTGCAAAAGTTCCGGATCGCGTATTAGGTTGCAAATTTGTAAATGCATCAGAATAGATGTTTTCAAAGTTTGCAACCAAGTTTCAAAACTTTTGTAATTATTCCGAGACCGCCTTGCTCGAAAAAATTACCACAAATTAAAAAAAATAAATAAACATGTTCCGGTCAACGTAAAAAGTTGCAAATTTGTATAGTCGTTCGGTATATTTTTCCGATAAATCTGTCAAATTTGCAGAACTTTTGGAACGTTTTCCTTTAGTTTAATAAAGAAAAACATTAATTTTTAATAACAAAAAATGTTCCGTACACTAGAATTGGTTGCAAATTTGACACGTGATGTAAAATAATATATTTAACACCACTCCAACTTTGCAGAACTTTTGGAATTTTGGTCTCAAGAACTGAGCAAATTATCATTTATTGCATTTTTAACAATGTTCCGGACTTCGGAAAAGGTTGCAAAATTTCATAGTTTGTTTTTATACCATTCCCGACCTTACGTCAAAATTTGAAAACTTTTGGAATTATAATCAATTGATTGTCTTGACTGATTGAACTAAGATGCGAAATGGAATATTTCGTGTTAGGTCTAGGTTCACTCTAAAATCAAGACGACTACAAATTATGACGTCCTGCGACAAATTGATGAAATGTCTGCAGATCGTTTCTGTCAAAGTTTTAGTAGGTAACTAGTAATTTCATAGTTGTTTTCTATAAATACATTTTTACAATTATTACGTGGAATTTTAATACTATCAAAGAAAATCAATGAATAAAAAATTATACAACAGAAATGTAACATAAACTTTCTCCTATGGCCACCATCCAAAACACTATAGTTAGGGAGGCGAATAGAGGATTTTTCGGGCATACGCGAGCTTGGCAGTTTAAGATATGAGAGATACCTTAGACCTAATAGAACAACTTTGGAAAGTATTAGCTCTATTTGTAGTGACGCGCGCCTAGGATAGACGATCAGATAGCCTGAAATACTCGAGCGCGTCAGATTAAGATATTGAGGGTTGATCTTAGTGTTTTAAGACTAAATTTAACTAATCTGACGATGAGTCCTTGACGCCGCCGACTTATAGGGTCGCGAACTTGTAAAAAAAATGTTAATCCGGCATTCTCGAGCGCGATTTTTTTTTTGAAGAATTCGATCTAAAACTTATTAAAAATACAAAATCTGCCGGTTTCCGCATGACCGGAAGTGTGGAGGAGCCATTTCGTCTTCCGATAAACGCGTTGCGGCATATAAGTCGCGAACGATACATTTTACAAAAAAAAGTTGAAATAAGAAAAAGGTTGTTTTATTTTACACAAAAAAAGGTCTCTTCACATTTTTGTCCAAAGTTAAAACTTTCATGAAAACTCAAACTCCCATTTTTTGAGTAAATCTCGAAAACGGAGGGTGTTAAAAAATTGATATGGAACAACGATGATTAATTATGTAACTTTCATTATATCTCAATTTTTTTCTTGAGCTTCTCGACAATTTTCGTGGACTTGGAAAAAGTTACGCGTATCTGTATACAAAAGTATTATTAATTATATTATATTAATTATATATTATATTATAAAATTTTTTTTCGGATTTTTGACACCACGCAAACCGACAGATTAGTATACCGTAGTTATCAGAGGCACTTGGGGCATACGTGGTATGAACATCTGACGCGTTCGAGAATGCCCAAGTAACTGTTTTTTTAATGGTTTTTACCATACGAACTTTACTTTTCGAAATTACTTCATCATTCGATTTTGATAGGTCTCGACGGCGCTTGAGAATGTCGCCATTTAGCGACCTCGCCTCCCTAACTACTATTTGGCACATTGGCAATATTAACAAACTCTAATTGCAACAAAGGTTGTGGGAAAAGTGGCATAAGACATAGCCAAAGTGACATTAGGTATACCCAAAATATATACCTACAGCAATTTGTCATTCTCGAAAAATAATGCATTCAGTGAAACCAACTAGTAGGGTCTATAAAACATTATAGAAATTTGATTCTATTACCTAAAAATCTGCTACAAATAATGACTTAAAAATAATACCAAAAAAATAGTCGGGAACACCAACAGCAGGGATAAAGATCCAGAACTGTTTGCTTAATTACAGATTTTCGTAACAATTGTCATATTTAAGGAAAAGCGTGGTATCAATAGATGTGAAAATAATTGTATCATGTAACGCCTTACAAATTTGAAAATTACTGTTCAAAGAGTTGAACGTTCACTAGAAGAAACATCTACTTCTCGGGCTATATTCCACGACAGACAATGAATTACAATTCAAAGTCGAACGAGGCTGATATAACCAACCGTTCTGGTTTGTAATTAGAGGGGACAATATCACTTGTAAACCAGTTTCGGCGTATTTGCGCCTCATCAGTACAAGGCATATATCATCTGTCCGGATGCTCTGAGAGCATGATTCTGATCTGGAGATAATGCTTAAATCTTAAGTTGTGTTGGTTCAATGTGATTTGTTCACACACCCTCCTATTGACGATAACTTCGGGCACTCACATGACTGACAGTTCCGTTTTACTTTTCACACATCCTGCATAGAAGTGTGTCCACTTGCCATTGTATGGAGTTGTCTTAGTTGACTAGCCAGTTAAATGAAGGGTTTTTGTTAGTCATCGCCAAGTATTTCCTAGGGTCGCCAAGGGTGATCCTGGCAAAACTGCATCCCTTGATTGGGGATTGTGTATGGGTGTAACGTTTGGCTAGTCCCGCAATTGCCAAAGTCGTCAATTTTTGTCCTATTGTAGTTTATTATTTATTTTTATTAAAATGTTTACAATAATGCATTATATTTTCCAGTTGTGAATTTCGAAAAAGTGGAATTTCCAGAAACAAATGATAAAACCGGTGGCGATGGTACTGCCTCTCCCATTGAAGAACTAGGCTATTATACACCGAAGCAAAACATGTCTTTCAAAGATCTGCAATCTGGCGATATTGAGGTTTCAAGTACTCTGACAAACGAACCAGAAA
Organism: Galerucella calmariensis; assembly: GCA_910591675.1. Classification (NCBI taxonomy): domain Eukaryota; kingdom Metazoa; phylum Arthropoda; class Insecta; order Coleoptera; family Chrysomelidae; genus Galerucella; species Galerucella calmariensis. The sequence goes on along the minus strand of CAJUYG010000718.1, from coordinate 14,610 downwards.
AACACAAAGTATGCTTAAGTTTATAATTAGAATAATAATGATATATTATTAATTGACTTTCCCACTGAAATTCAACTAGATACCTATATAAGTTACATCAAAACATATTTTACAAAAAGTATGTGGATAATGGAGTTCTCCAATGCCAACACACATTTATTGGTTAAATAACTATTATAATATGACATAATAATGTCAGTTTTTTTTTATTTCTCAGTATATGGGTCCCGGTCCAACCAGTTCAGATATTCAGATAGAAAAAGTTGATTCCCAAGCTAGTATAAGAATGATGTTTAACGAACTAAGAAAGACTGCTTATGATGTCGCTGGAGACTCCAAAGGAAGGCACCAGTACAAATAAGATTATTTTTCTCATACAAACTGTGATAGTTCTGTTTCAGTACAAGAAATTTTTTATATGTATTTATTATTGTAATATACATTAGTATTCTATGGACTTTATATAAATTATGGTTTAATATTTACAATTCTTTTATTTTCAAACTCCCTTTTTCCTACATTTTGTGAAAATATAAAACAACAGAAACTCTATTGTCAAATCCCATTATTATTCTGAATAGATCAAAGCTAGTCCACAAGCTAGATAATCGACGCTACAGTGGACATTGAAAATCTTGGAACTTTTACGAAATTTGAACTATTATCCCTTTCAGCCCTATGGCGTCTTGGAGAATAGTCTTATTCTACTTGTAATTCACATCAGAGCCGAATTAAACAAGCGTTGGGCACATAGCAAAAGAGCCCTTGATCTGCTATGGGTTCTTAAGTATAAAATGGTAAAAAAAATTCAATACTCTATACGTTTATTTGCTATCTTCAGGTATGAAGTTTGGTGTTTTATTTACGCCAATAGGCGGGCACCGAGTGTCTGACGTTTCCCTTTAAAAATTACGCTCCTGTAAAGATCAGTGGGTTTGAATATGCGGGGCTCCCTTTCGCGCGGGGCCTGTAGCAATTGCTACTCTTGCTACGTGGTTAATCCGGCACTGATTCACATAAAACTGGATGGTGAAAACGGTATCCATCCGAAATAATAAAGCATACAACTGTCATGGGCTATCGATATCTATAGCAGATCAGAATATAGTATATGAAATACAGAAAGATTTACATTTGGTACATAAGATTTTCATAATCTTTCATGTTACAGTAAATATTTGAAAGCTAATGAAGACAACCCTGTTGTAAACTTTGGTTGAAATATATTTTTGATAAAAACTCGTACATTATTTGAATTTTTGCATACCATCTTTCCTATCTACCACAAAAGCTTTTTTGTCTATTTAATCATTAATATTTCTATATACTTCTAAATATTCCAATACCTTTTATAGCAAATGAATATATTTAAAGCTGTAATAAAATTTATTCACTAAATTTCGAAGCAGATCAAGAATTTTTTTTTATATTTTGACAATACCATAATTTTAACGAACTTTCACCCCAACTATAACAATGATAAAGTTCGTCGTTTCATTTGACAAATAAAGTCTTTCAAATAACACAATTGTTTGTTTAATTACTGATAAATATATTAAAATTTTGAAATGCCATATTTTCATTAAACGAATTCTAGCATTTATTTGAAATCTATATTATATTGTTTGCCCGTTTTCGTTATAAGTACTGTATTTCGTTTTAACTCGGATATATTGATCAATCAATACTTTCAAAATATCTTTCATTTAACTACGAAAAGACGTTTAAAAATAAAATCTATTTTACCGAGCTGACAAAATCCACCTGCTTGGCTTCATAAAAACTATTTAGAGTTGACTAAAGCAAGAAACAATCTAACACAACATGGATACAGCAAAAATAAGGGGAATTGCAATAAATGGTTAGTGTTAAATATTTTCAATTATTTGTCCAACAATAACAATAATATATAGCTCGGCAAAGTTTCTGCTATGATCAGAGTCTCTTGAGCAATATTCCAATATAGGGATGAAAGAAAAAATTGGACACTTGTAACGAGATATATATTGATCATCCTCTTTATATTTTTTGTGGTGTATTCGTTATTATTTTCGTTAATTTTGAATTCAACGTTTCGGTAGCGTTCCAGCTACCGTTATCAAGAATAATTAAGTTTTTATAAAATTCATGTCGCAATCTGACACTAACGAAAAATTTATTGGGAAATTAAACCACAATATTTTTTTTAATTTTTATATTTTTTTATATTGTGGTTAAATTTCCCTATAAATTAACGAAAAAGGAATAACAAGGAAGGGAGAAGATACCAATCAATAATATTTAGGCATGTTTTTTTATTTATCGGTACATCCACCAACTGAATTTTTATATTCATTGTTGTAATTTAGATTGAAGAAATTTCGCGTTCATTTTTCACTGTTGCATCAACCAAAATTGTATATTATTCCACCGCTGTTTCAAGCTGTTGGATAAATTTGGTGGTTTACAAAATGACAGCTCAATCTCAAAAAATTAAATATTTGAATCGGTTATAGCGAATTATTAAGGATCGAATTAAGGACGAATAAATAGAAATCAATTAAGAATGTGATGATAAAGTATGGATTGCACTATTAAAAGCGCCAGAAATTGAAAAAATTTCTAGTGGTATCGATTGTCAGTTGTCAGATATAATATTGAATAATGGATAATATAAACAACAATAACTGCGTTTTTTATGAGCCACTAATGGTCGGTGCAGCGAAGACTCATGTCAGTCAACCAATAGTGAATGGAAACGTGCCTTTTTGAAGTTTTACACTGCAAAAAATTTGTTGTCAATGTCCATTCACAGTGGATTATATCATTGGTGAAATGTGAAATAAAATATTTGGTATGACATTCTAACAATATTATATATTATAGTCCTTATTTTGGAAATGTTAATAGGACGCGTCTGGTGCTCCTTTATTTTATGTATGATTATTTTGTTTTGAAGTGTGTCTTAATAAGTTTTATGATAAATCATAAGAAAACCTGGTTACCAAATTCGACTAGATTCGGCTGAAATGCTAGCTACACATTTATCCGCATTTAGTGGTATTATAGTAGTTTACCTAACTAGTGCAGAAAGTGATACTTTTTCGCACGCTATTGCAGATGGCCGAACGACGCTTCAGCGAGTTCGGCCAGCAATCGCGTGCGGAAAAGTCACTTTACGCACGTGTTAGGTACACTATTTTTTCTACTAGCATGCGGAAATAAGCCCAAAAGTTAACATAAAGAAACATTACCTATTAAATATATATCAACAAATCAATTATTATTATTTGACATTCATTTGATGAGGCTTATACCAGGGCCATTGAAAAATGATTGAAAAATAAGTTTTTTTTTCATTGAAAATTATAGCAGTTATAAAAAATTTATTAATTTTTCAGTCATTTGGTAAACTACAATCATACAAATATATATTTTAAATATTCAAATGTCAGTATACTCCCCAAAAACTAGACAAATTTATTTTCCGCACTAGTGCGGAAAAGTGTCTCTTTCCGCACTAAGATGAGTGCGGAAAAGTGGACTTTTCCGCACAATAATAGGAAACAGCAGTTTTTTCGTCTTTTATTACTGGGCTTTTTTAATATTATGTACGCCGAATCTCATTGAATGTGATGCCCCTCTTCCCAAGCATGTTTGCAAATACCTGACTTGAAGAACTCCCTATCTTCAATATACTTTTTGTGTTCATTTATTCGGATTTTCAACCTGAATAAAATTTGTCACAGGATATCTGATATGTGTAGTTTTTTGAAGATTGTTCTTCATTTTCTGTTTTGTTTTTGATTTTTGATAGTTTACTTTTTAGGCTTTAAAATGTTCGGTTAAAATTGGTGCGAGAGGAAAAACCCATGACAACACCAAAATCTGAAACACTCTTTTGGGAGTCGTAACTCTTTTGTGGTATCAGCTTCAATGTAATATTTGAAGAAAGAGGTAAAGCCGAAAAAAGAGAAGTTATGACCATTGGAAAGATCTAGCATGGCTTAAAAAAATCTTCTGGGTGACTACAACCTGTTGAAATAAAATGAATGCATAAGTCAAACTTAAACTGCACTGAGAGTTTTAACAGGGGTCCATTGTTGCCTGAATAGGCACCTGAAAAAGCACAAAATAGTGCAGGATAAGAATGTAGTTTCTGTGGCATAGAAAAAGAAACATTCATCCACATACTTGCGAACTGCACAGCAATTTAGAATCCTAGGGCACATCACATAGGAGATTACTTGATAGAATATGGACATCTACCTAAGTTGAACCCTGCAGATATCATAAAATTCCTCCGGGGAGTAGAACTAAAGGAGCTTCTAGTCTCAGAGAATTTCCTCAGGAACTGAGTAGAAGTGAGGGGTACAATCAGTCACGTAGCTATAGCTTTTACATGGGGAGGGTTTTGGTTTTTTTCATCTGATAGGTTTAGAAGGGGAAAGCTTCATTGAAGGCGCCGCCTAAGGCCAAAAAAATCGAGTGCCACGACCTAAAGCAATTTTTCAAATTCAAGTAATAATGTTAAGTTTTTTTAAATTATTTGTTTGACTTGGCTACATCTAAAAGTATTTTTAAACATCGTTTTTCGTTTTGCCCCCTACTGCTGAAATGGTTATAACCATTTATATATTTTTTTAAGGAGCCGTCCCTTCGCCGGCACCACCTCAGTCTCTCGGGCTTATTGTGGTTTGTTCCTGCTCATTAAGAGCAGTTCTTTTGCTACTTTTTCTGATGGTTCTTTTATAAATTTCTTCCCATGTGTTTGCCTGGGCGTATTCTTCCAGAGTTTTATGGATTGTTCTTTTACCCACCCTGGGGATGGCCACAGATGGTTCGGGTCCGTTTCATCAGTGTTGACGATCCTGCTCTTGCAAGTTCGTCAGCTTTTTCATTGCCAGCGATTCCTTTGTGACCTGGGACCCACTCCAGTGTTACACTGTTCCGAGTCGCCAGTCTTCTAAGCTCTTCGCCGCATTCCCATACCAACCGAAATGTTACCTGTATATTAATTTGAGAGCACCTATTTTAAAAAGTTATAGATGATTGAAAATTGAAGCTTTCATTAAAACAGAGAATCAATCTCACAAAAGTAAATTTAAACTATTCAGCTAAATTATTCACAATTGATGGTTTCAGCTGACTCCATACTGTGGTGGATCGTATTGTAGTGCTGTCTAGCGACACTTATCGAAAGTAGGCCTGAAGTAGAAAAATAGATGACTACTAAGGGTAATTAATGTGGCGCCATTTACATTTTAATCACTCAAAATGTCAACGTTGCCCTATTTGAATTATAAACCATTTATTGTTCGCCAATCGTCACACTTCTATTTTGGAGAAAGATAAGTACACAATTATTGTGAGAAACCTTTTTTTCTAATATGTATTATGTATAAACTTAATAATTTTAAAATGTACACGAAAACATAATATTCATATTACCACAAACATATTCAAGGTGTGCGTCTTGGTTTTTTACAGGAACTCTGAAATATCTAGTTAGTTTATAATTGAAATATGGCAACATTGACATTATTCAGTGAGTTAAAAGTAGATTGCTGTACACTGATTACAGTTTCTAATTTCCCAGTTTTCTACCTTATACCTACTTCTAACACGTGCCGCTAGATAGCACCACAATCGATCCACCGCAAAATGGCGTCATATAAAACCATCAATTGTTGAGGAATTTATTTCTATTCCCACATCCCGATGAATACTCATATTGTGGCAGTATGCTAATAAAAAATTATTGTACCTTTATTGTATTTTCTATGGGGAGGGTTTGAACCCCCAACCCCCCCCTTATATACGTCCCTGGGTACAATAGATCTTTTAGGTCTCAGTGAATATCATTCCAATATACATACATCAACCTTTGTATGAGCACCGCAATGTTTGGAAATGCTGTACGACAGTAAGTTCCGTATTGAATATACAGTAAATATCGATACCTACAAGACCAGTTTTGAAAACAAAACTGCAATCACAACACCAATTACATTTCGTTTGTAGCATATGATTAAATTAGAAAGTTGGGATATTATAAATCTAGGTCATGAATTCAAACAGTAAATGCAGGTTAGTGCGGTGACACGTTGCGGCGCCCGTTGTTATATAAACGCCCATTTTCATTTCAGGATAGTACGTAGGATTCCGTGCACAATGTATTTTTGCAGATTGCGTTATCCGTCAAATCAACTGTGTCCAATTATAATTTGTTGTAAAGCGAGTTGGCGAGGAAATAGAAAAAATAGTGAGTAGGTAACACCGAAATTATGGGCAGGCATAAAATAAAAATTAACAGATAGTGGGGACATCTATGACGAATGGAGAATACCAGATTGATTGAAAATAATTGTGAAGCAAAGTAAAAAAATAAAACCGGCCAAATGCGAGTCGGACTCGCGGTCCCGTAGGTCCCGTATCATTATCCCTAAAAACATACATACAAGTGAAGCTAATATTATTAATTTAGCTGATTGATTCATATCCTTAGCTTCGCCTAGTATATATAACACATTTTGAAAAAAAAAACATGAGGCCATGTTAGATTCGAGCTCGTTGTGATGCCTTTTGGTCAAAACAATAAGTTTTAATAATATTTAATTAAAAGACATAAATTCCCTTGAAGCTAATTCCAATAAATCATGAATCGTTATATAAATAAGAATTAGGAAGGTTGCACGTACGAAGTCAAGTTCAGAGCGTTAGATAAACATGAATAGTATTATTTATATTTACTTATGATGAACTTGACTAGTATAAATATGCTAACGATAGTGTTTTAAGGGGCATTCTAATTATCGATTATAATTATGATTACCATTACTATAAACAATTGGTGATAGTAAATAAATTCGGATAATAAGTAATAAAAACATCAAGTGAATATAAATAAACACGACAAACAACTAAATTATCGTAAACAATTTTTAAAGACAATGGACATACATTAGTTTATAAATATATGTAACCGTAGGTTAATGACATCATTTAATAATCATTTATTTTTAGGAGATTTGTAAATTCATTTCATTAGGGGGAAAGGAAGTTTAACGGAATTTATTCTTTTTGTAAAAAGGGAAGGTGTGATGCCTTTTAGTCAAAACAATAAGTTTTAATAATATTTAATCAAAAGACATAAATTCCCTTAAAGCTAATTCCAATAAATCATTAATCGTTATATAAATAAGAATTAGGAAGGTTGCACCTACGAAATCAAGTTCATCAGAGCGTGAAATAAACATAAATAGTATTATTTATATTTATTTATGATGAACCGTCGTATAAATATGCTAACGATAGTGTTTTAAGGGGCATTCTAATTATCGATTCTCATTGTAATTATGATTACCATTACTATTAATATTAGTGTTAGTAATAAGTAGTTTGAAGTGTAATAGTAAGTTAAAGTAATAAACAGAACGTGTCCCAGTGCTACAGGTAGTTGTTTTATTCCTGTAAGATGACCCACCGAGTGACCAGCAACACCAACTATTCAGAGGCCCTTCCACACCTATAATCTACCAAGCATCCATCGACGATACATTCATTACATCTTCTGTTTATTAGACAGGCGCTTTAACCAACTAAGCCACGGCGACAGCTACCTGTTGCCGTTATCAATATCAAACATGAACAAGCAAAAAAATGACGTTTTTAAAATATTTATTTTATACTGTTTTCAGAATCTATTGTTATAGCGGCAAGAGAAATACATCATCTGCGAAAATTTAAACTGTCTAACTATAAGGGTTCATGAGATACAGCCTGGTGACAGACGGGCGAACGGACGGACAGACAGATTGACAGCGAATATTCTTAGTAATGGGGTCCGTTTTTTACTATCTGGGTACGGAAACCTAAAAAGAAAGGAGACCTGGAATAACAGCATAGTTGAAATATTATATGAAAGAGAAGAGGAAAACAATAGTTGAACCAAGACGATTGGAAATAAGAAGGGAAGGAAAAAAACTTTTCAAGAATAAGTACACTGTGAATCAGGAGGAAATTCGTTTGTATATAAAGACTATGAGTCTTAAGTATGGAATGACTCAATTATTTTGGAAACGGCTTGCTGATAAAAGTTATAGGAGATTTATGGATTATCTTCAAATTGTGATTATCTTGACTCAGACGAACTATACAATTATCACTTAAAGGAAAACAAGAAGATTCGTTGCGAAATATCAAGATAAGCTGTGTTGTTTTTTTTTCTCCTCGGTATTAAAAGGATCACTGGAAGTTTTTTCCTTAAAAAAGTAGATAAACTTGAACTAATGCACTGTTTGGAATCAATTTTGCTGTGGCATTTATGAATTGTTCGTTAAAATAACTTTGGTAATAAAAACTTTTTTTTCGTTTATTGATAAAAGTAGGAGTAGGTACTTGTGTACTTGATAAAATGTATATTTTAATAATAGTCTTCACCTCCTTCGTGTATAATAAACTATTTATTGTTTTGTCGATTTCTGAATAAGTACCTATATTATGTATCCTATTTTACTTAGTTTGTTCACTACTTTCGTAGTTAGTCCAGTCTACAAGTTGAAAACCGTGAAAAATAGAGATAAAGCTCCTAAAAATATGAGCAATAGCTCATTGGATTCGGAATGACCTTTAGAAAAATGTGTTTCGGGGATGTCCATTATCGTATCTCGAATAGTTATTAAGTTATATTAGACTGAACTCCTCTATTGGCACCTTCCAAAATTCTTGAATAACTATGTGTCCAAGTGACCGTATTATCTTAATAAGTTGTAATATTATTCCGAACTATCATGCAATCACAAAACTCACAGCCATTCACAAATACATTTTGATCAGTTTGTCGATTTCCTGCTGCGTGTTGTAGAACAAAATAAAACTATTCACGCTTGTCAATCATTTTGAAATTAAATTATAATCCATAAGCGGTCGGATTAAACTCGTCGGCGATTATTCCAATTAAGTTTCATCTCGTATGAATACAGTTGAATGTGTTAGTTTTTAATGAATGTAAACCATAATCACTGATGTTCCAACCGAAATTTTTCGATGACCGAAGTCTATTCGTTACTGAAACTCCATGTTGATAACTGGAGTTAATTAGGTTAAGTTTAATAATCAATACAGGTCTCGAGTACTAATTATTTAATGCCGATTGCATCAATTTAGCTTAAATGTAGGTAATGGCGGTTTTACACCAAACCGACTAGTTCAGTTGCTGTTTTGTTACTGTTTCAAACAAAAAAACTCGACTGTTTTTAACAATAAAACTGTTCACACTAAACAGACAAATATTAGTTACTGTCGAGGTTTTGTTTTCTGTCGTTTAGCAACAGTAAAATAGTTGCAGTTTTGTTTAGTTCAATTCAGGATGCGTGTTCATTATTTTATACTATTTATTTAAGAAAATTAACATGGTTGCTGATGAGGAACGCTTTTTTTCTTGTGTGCGGTCGGTTGTTTGTACGGGATTTAGAAGAAAAAAAGGAAAACGTCGTACACGCAGGTATTGGTATTCTTTTTTGATGAAAATAAATAAATTACCCCGCCAGACTGATGACATGAACACACTGCTCGAAGCAACTCAAGTTTATAACACAGCCGTTCACACCAAGCCGACAGAGTTGCAATAAACGCAGCAACTCTTTGAAGTTACCGACATCGATCGGGAAACAAAAAACAACACAGCAACTGTTGAGTTGCCGAAAAATCTTCGACTCTAATTGCTGTGTTGTCGGTTTGGTGTAAATCCGCTTTAAGGCTTAACAAAATGCAGCTGACTGATAATTCCAATTTCTCATTGAATCATGTTTTGCTCAGTGAAGCCATGCTTACGTACAATACCGTATGTTTTCCACTTAAAGAGACAAAGCTGTGCTAAGCTCCGCTTAGATGACGATGCTGCTGGTACAGTCGGGCATTAATCGTTTTTTAATTACGATAAAATGACTTTTGCTCAGCTTAAATTGAATAATCTCCTTTCAAGAGTCGTCAATATTTATTTCGTGCAAATTCCTAATTATTTCGCGCTTTGCACTCTGTTCTCTGATTAACCTGAACCAATTATCCCGGGGAATATAACCCATTAAAAAAGGAGAGGAGTAAGAAAAAACTAAACAAAGTTTAAACCCAGTTTAAGATCAGTGTCACTAAAAAAAAAGTGGTTTTATCAAAGGTAATACCACGAGTGCTTCAAATTTTATCGATAATTTTTTCTTTTCCACGAAAACTTTTTTATTTGGCAAAAATATGAAAACAAACCGATTGATAAAATCACGAGTCCGTTAGGACGAGGAATTTTATCTAAATTAGGTTTGTTTGAATGTTTTTGCCTCAAATAAACAAGTTTGAGTGATGAAAATAAAAAATTATGTGATAAAATTTGAAGAGCGAGTTGTATTGGGGAAGATTATTTTTTTCAACAATTTAAAATTTTGTTTCACCTGAATGTTCAATATTCTCTTGGGTGATGGCACTCAATAGGTTTGTGTTCATTTTTCAATAAACTTCGAAGCACTTTTAGTTGTCAATAATGACAAATTCAAAGTTAAATTTTGACGTTTCGATGTAAACAAAGTATTATCGATGAGGAAGCAGAATTATCAGTATAATACCGAATGATTGGCTAGAATAATGTATTGCTATTGGTTAAAACCACCAAAATGTCAGATTTTGACAAGTGAAAAAAAATAATCACAATAATGACAGTTAATGTTCATTCAGAACAATAGTATATTATACACCAAGGTGGTGAAGACCGAGCACCAAAATTATTTCGCGAGGGGCTTTCCCTAAGCGGAATAAGATGTGAGGCATATAAATGTCTTCACCACCATGTTGTATATATTTTTTCCACTACTATACCTCATTTAAAAACCAGGAGGAGTGATTTGAATTTAAGTTGGCAATTCTGTATACCTCTGATTGGTCAGATTCAGCCCAGTTTCACACAACACTTTTTAATATTGACATCAGCTGATAGTTTTCATTTTTGATAGTTCTGACAGATAAATAAATAAATATTGGATGAAAAACCGAAAATATTCTCAAGCAGTCACATTATTAGGTACTTTACATTTTTTTAAAGTAGTGAAGTCGGTTTAGCGAGTATTAAGGGAATACTGAAGTAGAGGAACATTATATAGTGCAGAAAATATTGGTGGAATACCGGGACTTTTGAAAAATTGTTATGAGTGAATAAAAAATGTCGTTCGAAGAACAAAAATGAGATCTGTGTTGGACAAAATTCTGTAAGCTTCAAAGAAACGTTCAGACTTTCTTGAAACAAATTAAATTTATCTCTGTCACCTTTTGACGAGTCAAATGTAGGTACTATTTATTTGTTATATACATATTTGGGAAGAAATCGTCAAAGTTCATCGGAAGAACATGCCATGGAAGATATAAAACAATATAGAAAAGAATGTATTTGGTAGAAAATACATTATTGGTTTTTGAAGTTAAAAAGAAGGAAGAAGGTATCTCGGAAGTATTTGAAAAGTGTTTTATTACACTTAATCCGGCAACATAAAGATAACTGTTGGGAATGTTTAAATTAATACTGCATATTGCTCTACAATGCTATTAATTTTTTAGTATTGTTATTGCCAGAACATATTATCAATTGTCATATTCTTTTCAATTTAATTGTAACAAATATAATTAACTTCACTATCTGTAATTCTCCACCATCAACAATGACCATAATTTGTTTGTTGTCAATGTGAATCTGAATCTTCTTATGTTTGAATGAGAAACGAAACAGGAAAAAGTCTTACATTTTGTTTAATGCGTAGGTACATCTGAAAAATATACTGCAAATCGACTTATGACTAATGTCTTTGCTATCAAGGCATATTTAATATATTTGGAACACGACTGTTGACTACGTTGTCGGAACACGCCCTTTAGTAACTAATCTGGTAACTTTTAGTGGTGTGAGTAAGGCTTTTCAAATTACTCCTCCTGGTTTTTAAATGAACTTTAGCCAAATTTAAGACAAAAATTAAAAATAATTCACAGACACACCACGAGAAGCGTTTACCCCGTTGTATGACTGACAAGTTCTCTGTCAGTTTTAGATATAATATGAACGTACTCGTTATGTCATCAGTCATTTTTGGTTAAGCGCGAATTTTAAACTAATGGCATTTTCATTCAAAAAATTTTGTCTTAATAGGTAAATTCAAGCAGCAAATATGTTGAAGATAATCTCCTGGGTATAGAAAATTATGTTACACAAGTTTTTGTTGAATTACTATCCCTGGATTCTCAAAATATTTGAATTGTGGAAAAAATATAAAAATCAGTAATTTTTGCCAAAAAACTGAAAAATCGCTTTAGTTTCTACAAAAGCAAACTTTAATCAAAAAATTTTCTTTTCCTTATTTCTGTCGTAGGAGAAACCAAAATCTAACATGTAGGAGTCAGACCCAAAAATCGTGTTGACCGGTGTTATCTTTGAAAATGACGAATTAATGAAATCTGCTTATATGTATTATACTTCAACAGTTCTGCTTTGAGATGTGAACAAAATACTTCAATCTATATAACTTTATGTTGTAAAGACAATCAATTGAATTGACACCTTCTAAAATTCTTGAATATATTTTTTCCACTACTAGCCAAATTTAAGACAAAAATTAAAAATAATTCACAGACACACCACGAGAAGCGTTTACCCCGTCGTATGACTGACAAGTACTCTGTCAGTTTTAGATATATTATGAACGTACTCGTTATGTCATCAGTCATTTTTGGTTGAGCGCGAATTTTAAACTAATGGCATTTCCATCCAAAAATATTTGTCTTAATAGGTAATTTCAAGCAGCAAAGATGTTGAAGACAATCTCCTGGGTATAGAAAATTATGTTGCACAAGTTTTTGTTGAATTACTATCCCTGGATTCTCAAAATATTTGAATTGGGCCATTATTGATCTAGATTGATAATAGAAAAGAATATTAACCAAGAATAGAAAAATTCAACTTCTCAGTTGGCTAGAAGAAGCAATAATTGTCAACATCACAGCTTGTAGTGGAAACAATATTTTCGCAGGTTTTTTATCATTGCAAATATTTATATAGCTTCATAGATCAAGCAATAGGTAACTTTTTATAACAAAAATCCTAGTATAAGACGGACTGTGCTATCACGTAATAGCATATTATGTAACAAAAGTTGTAAGTAACCCATTACGCATGAAGTGAAAAAGTAAATTTCACAAATGCGTGATGGTACTTAGGTACAACTTATTTTTTGAAAAATTTTATAATGTGTTGCCAACACTGAAAAATCAATAAAAAATTCTAAAATGAAAATAATGTTATGAAAAGAATAGTATATTAGCGTAGCGAAGCCTCCAATTTTGCTGGAGACCGGTATTACCCTTAACGTTCGAAATGCTTATACCATTTTTTGCGCGGTCGTATTGAAATTTCGAATAAAATAATTTAGATTTCTTCGGAATGAACGAAATGTCAAAAGTGACATTTATACTTCTCGATCAGTTCAAAATATAATTTGCATTGTGGTGAAATTGTTTTTATACTATTTATTACTTTTTATATTGTTCTGTTCAGTTCTGTTCATTGAAAAAATATAAATCTCCTCATTTTTTGTTGTTCCTTTTGTGTAATGAATGGAGTAATATATTATTTAGGACCACTTAAATGTATGTAGGGCTAAGACGTCGGTAAGTAAATCCGACGTCTGAACGGTAAGTAAATCACTTACCGACGTGTTAGACTTAGAAACCAGTAAACACAACCTACCGTCCTGACAACCGATGCTGTAAATAAACAAAAAAGATCGATCGCGCAAAAAATTAATTTCATTGTAAAAAAGCGTGGTGTACTCGATATTGTAAATATATAATTAGTAGTTATTTGTAAACATGGAGTTAGTATAGAAATATGATATAAAAAGCACACCACGCTTTTTTACAATGAAACTGATTTTCTTTTCATAACTTTATTATTGAAACATATTTAATTAGTATACTTTTTATAACCGTTCAATAAAATATAAATAATGAAAAGAAATTTTTTGATTTTTAGTTCTATTTTCTATTAAAGCGTGTTTTTTATTAGTTTTCTTAAACTATATTTTATTTTTCACTTTTTAGTTCGATTTGCTATAAAACCGTCTTTAATATGTACAGAGGTGTCAACAGTTGCATCTCGATAGAAAACATACTCAAGGATTTCTATGTTGCAAACATAAACAGCGAGATATTGTGGTGTAACTTTATTTGCGAACAAGTCTTATGAATTATTTCGCAATCGAACCATTTCATCTAATGCTTCACTGTTGCATGGGGTTCTTCCTGTTAATTTTGAGTAGTCAAGTTCTTCAATTCGAATACCGTTCAAGTATTTCACACGACTAAATGCTACATTAGCTTGTCCAGCAGCAAACAGTCGACCTTTATTAAAATCACTAATCCTGAAACTAATAATAAAAGCGTGTTGATAATTGTTAATGCAAACCATAAGTGAACCATATATGCCATATATAACCATTTACTGCTATACAGTATGCGTAAGTTGCTTCCGAACCTTACACCTTACACAAGTACGACAGAGAAACAGCTGAATGAGAGAGAAAGATAATTATACGCGGTCATCGAATG
>CAJUYG010000717.1:125284-141358 GCA_910591675.1 Galerucella calmariensis | reverse complement strand
CACTTTCCCCCACCCTTTATTTGGAAAAATAGAATAAAAAGTACTTGAACAGATTTGTGCGAAATTTAGGCCTTTTTTAGTTTACTTATTTAACACTGGGTATAATTGGGCATATTTCACAAAAAACTGGTTTTTGAATTCATTTTTACTGCTTACACCCCCTAGCGGTTAACCTAGAAACTTGAAATTAATTTCCAGCAATTTCTTCTGTCCACTTTTCCTAAGGAATTTTTTCTCCTAACGTTATAACATGAATAGTTTCTGATATATAGCCGAGAGATCGGCTTATTGAACCACCCGGTACATTATAAATCATAAATTGAATTTATTTTGTAGAAAAAAAAATCAGTACATTTTTCAAAAACAAATCTTAATTCAAACCAACTCGCTACTTAAATAAATCATGCCATCAGTAAAATCCAGACTGACATTACCACAGAACAGAGAAGACCAGGTTGTTTTAAACAGGTTAACATACCATCATTCATTTAATCAAGAATCACCAAAGCAGTGTTTAACATGTGATGTGCCTCTAGCCATAAAACAAATAAGTCCTGTTGGATTGTGGAAATAAGTGTTAGAAGAACAGTTAACAACATAGCGCCTAATATGAAACTGTGAAAACTGTGAAAAAGTGCTCAAATTTCTGAAAGACTCAAATCTTTATTTTAAAATATGAGAACTTATTGTATGTTTTTTCACGTAGTCACACTCTACCTCCGCTCATAATCCTAGAAGTTGATAGGGTAAAATGAAAAAAATCTGAATTCATTATTTGGAATTTAACAACTTGAACTGTTAAAACATACAGATTAAACATTTTTGTATAAGTATATTTTGCGATGAAAAATATTCAGTATTTTCTGGGAATTTACAAAAACATATACTTGTTGATACATTAAAACGAAGCTTAATATATTTTCAGGAAAACAGAAGGTCCAATAACAATCTAAATACTACCATAACGTTGCAAACTGTTTTATTTTTTGAGTACCCAAGATCTTCTGTGCTGCAAAGTTCTCACAAACCAAAGTTCCATACTAAAAACTCACCGTATATAAGAACCAAATTCATTGAATATATTATGTATCTACAAATAATACTCACCCAAAAATATATAAAACGGAATTCCAGCTACCATTATGACTCTAAATGGAAGAAAAGATTGTCAAATAGAAATATTTTTCTTTATCGAGCTGACCTTAATTTTACATTCAAAATAGATAAAAATTGTTACATTATCAAAAACTTGACACCGAGATAATAGAGAGTTGTTGGAACTTTTATAAGGTCAAGCAGTAATAGTGCTGTCCTTATAGTGACATATACGCATGCGCATTTGATGTTTTGAATAAGGGAAACATTATTAAGGTTAGTGCCAGTTAGTGCTTGTCCTTATTTGTGCTCGATTACTGCAGTGCACTATCCCGACTTTATTTCATGTTTCATATTTATATGTCACAATAGGTGATCTGTGTCATCTGTGACACCTGCCTTAATATAATGTCATTATAAAGTTTCATGTTCCAATAACTCCAAATTTTATGACTGTTCTAAGGTCGAGCACTATTTATTTAAGGTCATCACAATTACTGCAAGGCAGTAAATTCGTGTTTCCAATAACTCTCTAATCAATAAATATGTGTCTAACTTATTTCGTTATAATATTATTTAGAGAAAATTCAAATTAATTAGATATATTTTGAAAATTGGGCCTCTGACTTTCTAGTGAAAATAGCTAACCATTTCCCATTCCACTAGACCTGAGAGTTTCAGCCATCCTTTGCCGTTACGTCATACATTGTCCAGCTTGCTCTTTAATTCATGAAATTGATGAGTCGGAATTATGACGTCATTAACGTATTTCTTATTAACATATTAAATTTTATCTGTTACTTTGGACAGTTCAGTTGTCATATTTTGAAAACAATTCTTAACATATGTCATTGATTCTAATTTTGAGGTTTAGTGTAAAATAACATTCAAGTAATATAAGACATACGTAAAACAGCTGAATACGTCACCCATTGTGACGTAACGGCAAAGGATGGCTGAACAAACTCTATGAGTATTTTTTAACTTTTTTATGGAAATATTTAAAAAAAGATCCGCTAGGGGCAGCACCAGTGGGAGGCACATATGTTTTGAATTCTGTATTTAAAACCACGTCTAACGTACTGAATTAAAATGGAATTAACCGAAGATAAAGTACCTGGAACAAAATTCAAATTTGCAAAAATACAAAATCATCTAGTCCGGGATTAAAAATGATGACTTTTATGTCCTGATACCCATATGTCAGGTAATAAAAGACTGGAATTTGATTGTGTATTTTATTATTTTAAATGAACTTTTGATCGACTATCAATAGTATTCATAAACATACTGAGTTCAAATATAACCTCATTAATTCTACAATTACTAACCTTTGCTATTGTAGCTGATAATGGATTCGAATTATCTGTGGTTGGACCATTGGAATCAACAAAATATTATGTATAATTGTACAAACATACGTATGTTTTTTTCGAACAAACAAAGATTGATGAGGTTAGATGCTAGTTCTCACAGAATTGACTAAGAAAAATTTCTTAGTTGGTAGTGGTGGACTTCTTAGCCTAGCGATCCACTTCACTATTAATGCATATTTTACGAGGCCCACAATGGGGCTTTTACATACATCTGAATTGAACCCCCAGGTTATAGCACCCTTCGAAGATGACGTTGTTAAGTCAGTTTTTTTTAACATATTTCGAAAAAAGCCGCTATCTATAAACTTCAAACTAAGTACAGTGCAGTGGTGTGTGATTCTGGCTTTCGGGCTGTTTAAAATCATTAGTTTATACTGTTCCAATATAAAAGCGTATTCAACAGTGGGAAAGTATACAGGGTGCGTGTAGTGAAATCAAAAATGATCCCAAATTTTTTAGAGCTAGACAATCCTTACAGAAACAATTGGAGTTACATCCTAAAAGATATGATCATGTAGTACCTACACATGTTTCAAAATTCAAAATATTCGTATTGTCAATAATCTTCATTTTTATTCAGAAAACAGAACGGAAAGGGTAAAAAAATGGAAATATATTTCTCGAAAACAGAGCGGAATAGTAAATTCAAACAAGAGTACATTTGTTTAGAAGTTCCCACACAGCTCGAAAAGCAATCGAGTTTTCAAAGCTAGAAAACATCGTATTGTGGTACCATCTTCCATACAGTCCCGATCTAAGTCCTAATGACTTTTTCACTCTTCAAAAAATTGAGAATGAATTGCATGGTCAAAGTTTCCAGTCACCGGAATATGAATTCAAGCCGTTCAAGAAATATGTGTGAGAAATAACTGCGTGTAAAATTGTTTCTATGGGATGCAAAAGTGCAATTTTTATCGTAGATACTTCGTTTAATAGTTATCCACCGCTTTTTTCAGCTCTATTTGCAAATTTTTAAGATTATCTTCGTCCATCCAAGCCTTTGATAAGCTCACTCATTTGTTAGGAAACTGAATTTCTTTGAGAGTTGGCCACTCAACAAGGGCTTTTTTATTTTGGCGAACCCACTAGTGCTCCAACCAGTTGTAGCGTTCCTCAACGAGCCCAGCATCCATGGACTCGGGACCTCGGTTTCATGTTTCCTATACGCCTACGAAAGACCACTTGTTCATTCATATAATAGGTTCGTTCCAACCAACAGTAATTCACAATAATATTTATAATACACATGCGCAGTTGAAAAAAATCGTTCCAACCACCTGAAATTACTGGTTCAGAACTCTTGAATACTATCAGTTCTCTCTGTTCCATCCCGTTTGTGGACCAGTAAAATTACCGTTCAAACGATTCTCTCTTGATAGCGAATATCGACAGCTCTGAAATTAAGAAACATGCGCAGTGGCAACATTTTTATCTCAAGCTGTCAAATTTGCTTTTTATGGGAAGTGTCAAGGATATGAAAGTGAGTTTCTAGTTTTTGAACTGTTTTGAAACTAGTGTGCACCGCTTTTTACTGACTGTCTATTTGTGTAGTCGTTGATAAAATGAAAAAGGGAATAATGGAGTCCGAAACCACTTTATATTCTGCTAATTTGCTTCTACCTAGGAATTGGAAAATGGTCAAAATAGAGCATACAAAGACTTCTATTATTTTGATATAGGTGTACGTCAGAATCGGTGCAAATACTAAACTAGTTCAAAATACATTCCAACCGTTTGGTGAAAGATTACCAGTAATTTTACTAATTTCTCTCACGCATGCGCATTAAATAGTTCAATTGCTGGTTAAGTACGATAACAGAATTGCTAGTTAGAAGGAACCTAATGTCTGCAAGCTGTGATATGCTACTCCGCTGCCGGCTGTACGGGCCCATACGAGGGTTTTCCCTGGTTTGGTGACCCATCCAAGTACTAACCACGTTCGACACTGCTTGAATGTAATTATCGCAACAAACGCGTTCTATTACAGTGCTGGATCGTCGCCAACAAAGGCAATATCTATATTTCTCATTATATACCTAATCTATTTTACTGTAGTATATTCTGCAACGATCATGTAATGATGGTTATTAATACACAAGCATGAGAGTTGCACACACTATTTTTTCTACGAAGAAATTTGATTTAAAAATTGTGAATAAAATGTACTACGCGGAACTCGAACCCGGCATGTACAGATCGAAAACAATATCATGCGGCTCCTTTCCTCACTGTGCTACGGGACCACATTGTTGAACTAATAGCATAAAGTGTATATAGGTATGTTACTGTTATACAATATTAGTAATAAATTATTGTAAACAAAAATTATCAAGTTTAAATATATATTCACCTTGGACATAAAGTATTTTTGGTCTGCTGCTCGACATTTCTTTTAAAAACTGACGCAAAAGATTCAAACTGTCATAAAACACACGAATCTCTTGGAAATTGTCAAACATTCTACTTAAAATATTGAGTGGTATGAATGAAAACGAAGTACATGCTAATACTAGGAGTATTAGCATTTTCTTTAAAGTAGGTACTACAAAACTAAGAAGAAACTACATTTCAAAGTAGATACTTTTAATTTTTCCGGGAGTTACTTACTAAGTAGCACTCTTGTGAAAATGACTAAAGTATTTACTGCAATTTGAAGTAGCTACTTCTTACAGCAGATACTTAGATTTCAAGAAGAAATTGTAGTATTTTGCTAAACGTTAGCGAAGTTGGTATAATAGCAGTTTCTTGAGAATTCTACGGTTAGTTTTGTTTGAAAATGGATGGAATACGCAGAGGAAAAATATACAGTGCATAAATATATTGGTTAACTCTTTAAGGGCTGTATCTTTTGCAGACTTGATGGCAGGTGTCATTTTTTTATCGAGCAGTATCTTGAAATCTTCTAGCATTATATCAAATGCTAATTGTATATATTCATTTTGGGACTCTTCTTGCTGGGGCATTTCTTCATCTGAAGACATTTTACACAATCACAAGCACACTTTATTACTCTTAATAATTTAATTGACAACCAAGAAAAATAAATATTTTGAGTCTTCACGATGGTAGACTCGACAATTTTGTATAACAACAACGATAGAAAAGAAAATCTAATAAACTTGTGAAGACTTGCTCCCCGAGCAGAAGGAGTGGGAGATGCTGCTGCAATTTGGGAATTTGAAAATCTAGATTTTTATTGGTCAATTTTCAGGTTTTATAATGAAAGCCAGTGTTATAATGGTATCATTATGAAACTGAAAATTGGCATTTAATAACAACTTATAGTATAGGATCTATTACAGTACCAGAGCTTGTAAGAATAACCAAGAAACGGAACGTAATAAACGGATTGTTATATTGACATGCATATTTACATCAATGCTATGTAGAAGTGGTAATGTGATTTTTATACAAAAATGCGCCTCATAATGTCAAATATTAAAATAATGAAACGTTATGAAAAATTCAGTTTTGTACAATATGAAATAAACTAAATCTATCAGACGCAAACGGTATGAAATCAAATACGTTACGTGATACATCCGGTAAGACCTATATAAAAATTCATGTCTATTTTTATTTTTTTAATGCTGTAATTAACCACGTTGAACCAATGGTCGTGAAATGTGTTATTTTCAAATTTTTCACTACACTCTGTATAAATTGTGCACTAAATCAATGTTATATAATAATTGTATAGTTCTAGGCGTAATAAAATACGATTCTAAATTCGAAATAATAATACAACGAGAAACACTTCGATAACGATTTATTTTTTTGTTTTTCAATGCCTTCAGTCTCGATCTCGCAAGTAACATTGGGCTTTCGGTGGCCGATAGCCGTAAGTTACCGCTATATCACTGCAGCGGCATCAGAAGCCGATAGAAGGTAACCAAGGGTCGTCTGATTTACTAATTGGACATTTGACCGTCTAGATCATTGGCGGCGCGTAGATTTATATCACAACGGTATTCACACCCGTTTTGTACCTTAATGTTGCAAGCATAGTTAAAATTAAAGAAAATTAGACTGAAGCTATAATTGAGTTTTACTTTTGTTTTGCTGATTTTTGGTTTCTTTCGCGTGTTCATATAATCAAGTGTCTACTTGCCGAAAAATAAGACATTTTTAAAATTGTGGAAAAAAGTTATAATTAATACAAAAGGGAAGGAAAAACAGCGAAATAATTAGAATTGCAGGTTTGTGTGTGTGTAAGAGAGATGGTCTCGGACGGTTTCCATTAACCACAGGGAGTATAGGAAGTTTAGATATTAATCTGAAGGAAAAGTCTATATTTACAGTTTAGCATCATTAACAAAACGTATAAGTAGGTCAAAAATAGCGTTTTTTGCCAGGAGTGAACATAAATTAACAGGTAACAGGCATGGGAAAGTTGTAGGCTATAAGAGAATTATAAAGTTCTGTTCTTTCTATCAGTCGATCCTCACATGCAAAAAAAATATGATTGAGATCAGCTATTGATATATTATCGCAAGTACAAAAAGGTGTGGTGAAAATACCCATTTTGTGTAGATGAGCTCGAAAATGTCCATGATTCACTTTTAAACGTGTGAAAATTCCCTGATGTTTTTTGCTATAATCTAAATTTAAGAGGTTACTTTTACTGGGGAGTTGCGGATATAAATGGTGTAATGTGGTGGAGAATTTTGTCAGTGGTTTCCTTTTATTTACATTTGAGAATGTGGACTGTATTTTAAAAATGATTTGAACACTTATCGAAAGTATAAATTTATTACAACAAAACTTCGTAACATTGACAGCGACATTAAAAATTAATTATATAAAATATTGACAAGGATTGTTGTCACATGTTTCAGAATGTTCTAAACATAAAACTCTCAAACTATATATCTATAACTACCCTATGGCGCGCTTTTCTGCCATAACTCGCTTACGTCCGCGAGCTGTATATTGTCAAGCTCTCTGTGGTAAAGGCAAAGAAAATGTTAAACCAGCAGCAAAGCGTAGTAACAAAAAAAGCATAATTTAGATCGCAACAAATGGAAATACTGATTTCTGTTTGTTTTTGCAATATTTTGATAATAGTTTTTCCAACGTGTGTGGGCTAATTCTTTGTGGCTATTTATTAGGTGCGAAAATGATTGGGTTTCAGTTAACTAAAATATTCTACATGCCGCTTTTGCTTCGTAGTCCACTCTTTCATTTCCATCTATCCCGCAATGTCCTTTCACCCAGATAAGATGAATTTTTTTCCCACTATTTTTTAAGTCACATTATAGCAGCCGCTTAATTTCAAAAATAAGATGTTGCCTGAAACATTTTGATGGAGAACTCTCTATTGCTTGCAAAACAGATTTATAATCCGACATGATGGCCACGTTTTGAAATGAATTCAAACTACACCAGTGTAAAGCTTCTCGTAAATAGGTATCGTAAATTGGAGGCAAAATAGATCATCAAGAAATATCCAAAATACCCAAATACAACCTTTCTCGTTCCTTCTTAGCTTGTGTGATACAGGCTGTTCAAAGGTGTAGAAGAAATACACCTTTTATTTCATATCTTCTCGGGGAATAAAAGTACAAATTTCAAATTTTTTGTAGGTTATTGTCTCTTTAAAACACATCAACAGTACCTATTAGTAATTTCAAATTTTAATAGACCAGGGGCGTGGTACGAGGATTTCGTAAACTTTTATAAGACTTATAAGACTTTTGTATGCAATTCTTCATTAAATTTCCTACGTAACAGGTACTTTTTGTTAAACTCAATAGAACACTCCATTTCCAAGATTTTTCACTTTTTATCAAAGTAGGACACTTTTTTAAGTTGTTTTTTTTTTTCAAAAAAATGTGTAGTACCTTCTTAGTTCATAATTATTTAAGGGAAAATAAGGTGTCAAGAAAATATTCACGATTACTACGAATTTGTTGTTTAAAAACATTACAACATAAAAAAGTGTATTACTGCAATAAAAAGTTAAAAATATTGTAAATGGTGTGTTCTATCGAGTTTGACATGTAGAAAATTCAATAAAGAATTGCAGACAAAAGTCTCCAGCTCTCAATACAGGGTGTTTCAAAAATATGGTGCAATAAAAGTTTACGAAATTCTCGTACCACGCCACTGGCGTATTACAATTTGACATAATTAATACTGTTGATGTGTTTTGAACAGACAATAACCTACAAAAAGGTAGAACGTGTCGTGGGACACACGGTAGGAACCCTAGTTTATTTTAAGCGAAAATTATGTAATACATCCGACGTTATAGATAAACAATTTGCATATTCCTTGGTGGTCGAGTAGTAAGCAAACCAGACTCTCACGCGGTAGACCCAGGTTCGATTCCCCGTGAAGAAGTTTTTATTTAATTGTTAATTTTATTTTTGAATAATTATTCTGCTTGATATTAATAACAACAGGTAGACGTTTGAAATATTTAGCAGAATATTCATTATTATAGTTAATGGTACGGTACCCTTCATGAGGGAGTCCGAATGGCAACATCTACTTATAACAGCATCGTATATTTAAAAAGGGAAACCGTAGCATTATACAAATTGGACATTCAAGAACTGTACGCTTACCACAGAAATATTAGTGGAAACATAAAATTGGATTGTTAAATTTTCAATTTGGAGTTATATTACAGTTTATAGAAATTTTCATTTTCTAGATTTTTTCTTAAGTGGGTCGTAGAAAAAATATGCTGTTCGATTCGTGTGAATTGTCCATATCGTACTTGAACGATTGAGCACTCCGCCTACGGCGTCGTGCTCAAACTTCGTCCTCGTGCGATATGGCCATCATATCCACACTAGTTGCACAAACTACTATTTCTATCAAAATATGCCCTTTAACATTTAAAAACAACCTGCCAAATGTCAAATCAATTTATTCATCCATTTTAAAGTTATCGAATTAAAACAAAATTTCAACACCCTGTATTTAGAAAAGTAAATGTGCTCGATCTCGTAATCCTCATATCATTTTGTCTAATTTTACGAGAGTAATCTACATGCAAACGTTGTAATTACCCTTAACGTTCGAGATGCTTATACCATTTTTTGCGCGATCGTATTGAAATGAATTCCGAATAAAATAATTTAAATTTCTTCGAAATGAACGAGATGTCAAAAGTAAAATTTATACTTCTCGATCAGTTTAAAATATATTTCGCATTTTGGTGAAATTGTTTTTATGCTATTTATTACTTTTCGAAGTCTGAACGGTAAGTAATCACTTATACCGACGTGTTAAACTTAGAAACCAGTAAACACAACCTACCGTCCTGACAACCGATGCTGTAAATAAAAAATGAAGATCAATCGCGCAAAAAAAAATGGAAATAATAGTAAAAATTTATCCGAACAAATCCACTGCGGATACCAGCTTTGCATATAATTTTAATATAGCATCGGTGGTTCAGTGGTAGAATGCTCGCCTTTCACACGGGCGGCCCGGGTTCGATTCCCGGCCGAAGCATATGAATCGTTGCTTCATAAACGAGAGTGACTCAGGAGAGAGCACACGCACGCAAGCAAGGCACATAACGAAGCAACGTAACAGGACGTAACGTAACGTAGCGGTCAGATCTTTTGCGTCGCGATCCCCGGTCGCTCAAACAGAACCTGACGTAAAGAACTAAAGTTCCAAAAATTAAAAATTTTCACTTCCATCCCCCGAGAAAATATGAAATAAAATGTGTATTTCTTCTACACCTTTAAACAGCCTGTATCTCACAAACTAAGACGGTTGAAGAAAAGTTGCATTTGAGTATTTTGGATATTCCTTAACGATCTATCATGCCTCTAGTTCACGGTACTTTTTTACGGGACACCCTGAATATACTTCCCCACTATTAATAATTATTGTTACTTTCGTTCTAAAAACAAATAATCATTTTAGTGAAATACGTAAAGAATTCTCTAATATCTTAAAAACCAATTAGTAACAGTATTTTAGAACACCCACGCTAATTTAACAGCACAATATATGCCAATGACAATACTTGGGTGGTCCACGGTAAAAATATAAATAAGGTGAATTAGTTTGTTAATTTTGAATGACATGAGTCGCTTTCGATTCAAGCATAAATATGTCTCACAGAAAACTTTTAACGGAATCGTCATTAAGGTAATATCACACGGTTTTAATTGACGTGTTTGATTTTATCTCGACGAATCTTCCATGTCCAAGACCAGTTTAAAACTATTTGATTTCTTATAATTCAAAATAATTGATTTTTACTTCATTCCCACAGACTTTTAAGTAGTCTTTAGAGAAATAGGTTTATAGTTGTATCTCTGATTAACGGAAATTAAGCTACAAAGTAGCCATTTTCAATTATTTGATAAACACCAGAAAAAAACTTAACATATATTAGGGGCAGAAAGGCAGTAGCAGTTAATATACCTTCTAATCTACTCCTGCTGGACAAAGCATTAGAATTGGCATACTAAACTCGCACATGACTACCTTTTGATATAAGGTATATTGTAGAGTACCAATAGCACTAGTAGTCGAGGCACAGCAATTTAAATTTGGAATATCATCAATCACTATGCGATACTATACAGGGTGGTCCTTAACCCGTAACCCCGTATCATGGGGTCTGTGAGACACTTGTCAACAAGTCACGGACACCCGCTCCCCCACTTCTTCCTATATCATTCTGCCGTTCCATCTACTTTTAAGTTGGGCCAACAGTAGTGTGCTTGAAGATTTTGAGCGATGTAGGTGATATAGGCGATATAGGTGAACGTACGCGTAAATTATTTCGAGTTAAAGTACGAAAGTGTCTGTGAGACCCCTTTGTACGGGTTGACCTCTAAAATAAAGCTTGTTATTTTTGTAATTTTTGATAAAAATTTAAGAATATCTTTTTGTTATGTTTATCAAGCTTCTTTACAGATAAAAGCTGTTTGGTATGTTTATATTACATTTTGAAAAAAAAAACATGTAAATTCAAAATATGTTAAAATTTTGACTTTCCAAGACTTAATTAAATATTTTCGCGAAAATATGACTTTATTTCATAAAGTATTTACATATGCTAACTCCTATATATATAAGTAATACATAAAAAAGCAGTACAATCTTCACTTAAAAATATTGCCATTTAAATCAACTAGCCCTAATAAAATGCTGATATTAAGAGAGATACAGGGTGTTGAACATGAAATTTTAATTTTCGTTTTTTACAATAACTTCAAGGCTTTTTGGCGTATATGCGTATATGCACAAAAATTTGAGGTTATGGGTTTTTGGATATGAGAAATATTAATTTGTACCTATTTCGATGTATTTTGTAGAGGACGCCACAAAGGCCACGTATGCGGCATAAATGTACGCCGAACTTGTTTGTCTTCCACATTAGCGCTACTTTTGTAAAAAATAATTAAGGCCACATCATTACAACAAAAAAAAGGTATATTTGTAAGTATCCCCAAATCTTAACGGTTTTAAAGATAATCACATTTTTGTGATTAACTACATGGTTATTATTTGATGAAATTACGTTCGAAAAATGTAATTGTGTGTACGATAATTATTATTTTAAAATATCAAAAGTACTATACATATTTCTCATGTTAACTGCTACTATGCCCTAATACTGTATTAATAATGATTAAACGTTAGTTCTTTAATGTGCTTCTTTCATTGGTAATAGAATAATAAAGATGGAGTTTATCAAGCACCTCTAATTATGTAACTGTTACTTTTTATGCTTCTTATAAAAAATACAAGTACAAGTAGGTCGTAGGTAAATTATAGTACGTAACTCGTGTTGTAAAGCATTTTACGCACTCACGTATTTTTTCCATTCGTGCGTAAAATGGTTCTTACCACACACGTTACGTAATATACTATTACAAAAGTAGCGCTAATGTAATGCGCTAATGCTTATCAGCACAATGGAAAGCTATGGCAATGATTGGAAATGGCCAGAAAAAAAGGATGAGATTTGGTACGATGAGATAGAGGTAATGGAAGAAATTCAACCACCAGTGAAGAAAAATTCAAAAGGATACTTTTCTGTTGAAAAAAATCAATAAATATCGCATTTTTCAATGATTTTTTGTCTACCGGAATGGACTGAAGTGAATTAGATTTTCTTTAGACTGTATCAATATTTTGTATTTTTTTACTATATTCAAAAATAAAAAACATGTTGTCATAAATTATCAGCTTATAATAGCCTCCTCTACTTCTGCTCATTGAAGTCTAATGAAAACTAATTGAAAAAAAGCTGAGTTTACTATATAACCAAAAATGGGCTTATGGAATCCATAAAAGTATCCTAGTTACAGCCATCCTATAGTGTTCGAGTTTAGAAAGTATTTTTTTATTATTTGCTTTTAATTATGAATAAACTGATTCTCTGAGTGTAATAAAGACCAGGAAGAGGAGAAAAAAATAACTGCTTCTGTTTTTCATTTTCGAGGCATTTTTGTGGGTCGATTTGGCAATTTTTTATAACGGCACCATAACCTGATAGATAGAGAAAGCGATTTGTTTTAATAAATTGGTTTCCCTGTATACCTTCTTATTAACTTTGACCTCGTTTTAAAGCAAAATGTACATAAGTGGTTCGTATACGAAGTGGTTGTTTTTTATTTTAAAAGTAAATCGTTATATTACTTCCAGTACCAGCGTTCTTGGAACGGGAACCTACCGATTATTATCATCAAATTATAATCAAGAAAATCTTAATAATCATAACAGTATCGCTGCCTCCCAATACTTCGGAAATATTTTTAATAAACTGATTAATTTCTTCGTTTTTTTTATTACTCTTTGACGAAAAACTATTATTACTTACTTGTTGATAAACCTAATTTGGATTTGCGAACACATTATAAATGTGTCATTTTGTCCAATTTAATTAACTGCACTGCATAACTGTTACATCTGATAATATTGGACTCTTCCTTAACTAACTATAATAGAGTACACGCATATTTCATATTTTGCGTGGATATTAATTTATTTATAATGGTAACTATGATATCAAAAATTACTAATAATAGGAAATAAACCAGTTTCCATTGGAAATTACTCCCAAATTTTAAAATAAAATTCAAATTTCAATGCACTTTCCGACCACAACCCGAGGATTTCCGAACGTTACCGATGATACGTGTGATGTCATATCTCTTGTGTTTACTTATGTCAATATGGCCGATATTGCATTAGGTTATGTGTAGTTGTATGTTTATATTGTATTTTAATCAACAAATTAGGTCACAAGAACTCAGAGCGTGATACACGAATAAGAACGTAAGCAAATGACGTCACACCATGGGGCAGCCATCTTTATGACGTGAAGCGCGTTTTGGCGGACTTTCAAATTTTATGATTTTTAAAGTCGTTTTAAAAGTAAAATTTATATTTTTTTGAAAAAATAAGCATGCAAGGTGTTAGGAGACCTGATAAAGCGTCAATTCCCACCAATAGCAAAATTTCTGCTTGTACCCTATTGTACAAGGGTGGATAGAAAAATAGTACTTGTAATTATCGATGTATTGAAATATTATATTGCAATTTTATCATATTGATGGCTGAAGAGATCATTATAAATTCAAAAACGTGTCTGCAACACTTCAGGGTGACTGAAAGAATTATTCTGTTCAATCGTAAGCGCTTCTTCATGTGAATAAGTGTTCAGTTAGTAACCTTCGCTAGATTTTTCCTGTATAGTGAACCGCAGGTAGTGAGGACAATAATAAAATCCTAATACCATTACCATTCAAATATATTTAGGAGTGATAAATTTGCCGTGACAGTGCAGTGTAGTTGGGTAAGAATAAGATTCAATTTAATTGATTAATTAGTAAGTTCCATATACAGATCGCGTAATTTCTTATGGGACCTTCCTGGATTACACAAGTACGACAAGGAAAATATGAGAAAAACAGCTTGAAAGAGAGAGAAAGTATAACTGTGTGCGCGCATCGGATGCGTGTACAGGTCTAGGGGATGGCCGAATGTTGATTGTCCTCTACAGAGAAAGATAATTCACTAGTGAGTGGTATTCAGAACGGACAATGAACATTCGGCCATCTCCCAGACCTGGGTACACGCCTCCGATGCACGCGCACAGTTATACTTTCTCTCTCTTTCAAGTTCTGAATACCATACCTACTTGTGAATTTTCTTTCTCTCTGTAAAGGACAATCAACGTTCGGCCATCCCCTAGACCTGGGTACACGCCTCCGATGCGTGCACACAGTTATACTTTCTCTCTCTTTCAAGCTATTTTTCTCATATTTTCCTTGTCGTACTTGTGTAATCCAGGAAGGTTCCATAAGAAATTACGCGATCTGTATATGAATGATATGTAGCCCTGAAAATATTTGTACAAGCAATAACTTGCATCAACAAGTGTCTTGAATTCAAAAATCTTATTAAGTCGTTTAAGTTCCAGAGTCTGGAAAATTCTTCTGTCAAATGAAACTATAATTTTCTCAGTTTTAGTCAAACCAGGACTTGATAGAATGAGATCTTTGCCCATGGTAGAATTTTAAGTTCGCGTATCATAGCTACTCCAGGTTACACTAGTGTCATTAGCAGACATAGTGAGTTCACCATCCATTTGTAAGTTTGCGATATCGTTAATTAATACGAAAAAGAGAATTAGACCCAACACTGAGCCCTGAGGTACACCACAACTGACTGGTGAACTTCCCGAACTTTACCATTTGCTCGTAGGTGCCAATTGATTTTTACATACAAGATAAGATTCAAACCATTTCAAAGTGTTTCCAAGGATGTAGTTTTTCTTCAAAATTCCATGATCAACACAGTTGCAAAGTCACAAAAAACCGAAGCCGTGAAAACTTTATAATTAAGTGAGGTAAACTTGATTGAGGACATAGATCATTGCGTCACCAGTACATTTATGGGGTAGCAAACGAAATTGTAGCAATTAAAATATTTTATGTTGAAAAGGAGAGGTAAGTAGACGACTGTTAATCTATTACTCAAAACATAACCTCTCAATAATCTTCTTTTTTCTTCAACTTTATAATTCTGAAAGCTTTCACAGAGAAATACAAACATCTATCTAGCTTTTAATTCCATAAAGCTTCGTATTGGCATAAATACAATAAAGACATGGCCGAACCGTTTTCTCACGATAAGGAGCAATGTTGCCAAAGTTTTTATATTTATATATTGATAAGTATAGGAATGCTCTTTTGGTGCCAATTTATGGCTATTTAGGCCTGCAGGTTTAGTAGCTAATAAGCTATCAAATCCACTTTAAGGCCAAACCACGCGCTCCCTTTAGGCAGCGATTACGTAATGAATGCTACAGGTAGAAGCTTTAGTTGACGGTTTCAATTGCCTATTAGCTTCAAGAGTGACACAAAAGTCGATTTTAAATCTACTTCGATGCTTATTGTGTTACTTGGGTTTATTGGGACAATCAGTATATTCCAAAATAATTTTGGAATGTTGGCTTTACCAATATACTAAGTACTGGACTGAATAACATTTAACCATCTCGTTATAAACCTCCGTCCCATTGGTCGTGATTCACGTGAAGTAAAATATAGGGTGTGCCATTAAAAGAAATCCATAACGTTGATGTGGCACCCAGCTATGGAACACC
>CAJUYG010000717.1:113765-125274 GCA_910591675.1 Galerucella calmariensis | reverse complement strand
ATTTGAAAACTAATTGAATTTCTACACGCGTACAGGAGTATTTTTTTTCTTCTGCTTCTCACATTTGTATTTAATTGGATCGGTCCACACACTTTTCACGTCTACTACAACTTTCGAGATGAACGACAGAGCATTATACAGAACATCACAAAAATTTTTACCAAAAAGTTGTGGAATGATAGAAAGACTAAAAATAATGATATGAGTAGTAAAAATACAAACAAGCCTAGGCACAACTAGGGGGAGCTCGAGGGTCTGAGCCCCTCTAAAGAGCCGCAAAGCCCCCCAACCGGCCGACCCCCAAAAGTACTTAAATAAGAAATTGAAAACAAATGATGCAAAAGTTTAAAAAATTACAATTAATAAAGGTAAATAAAATTACAACAAAACTTCAAACTGTTCATCGGTCGGGATTCAGCCCCCCGAAAAATCTTCCTTTTAAAAGAAAGTAAGTTTTGTGTTTTCTTGCTTAGGCTGGAGACATATTTTTGAAATGTGAATAAGCGCAAATCAACAACTTCAATTCATAGCATTTTTTGTATTTTTTTGTTTTTCTTGAATTTGACGTTGGAAAATATGATTCATGGATTCATTAATATTTTGAAAACGTTTGTCTTCAAAAGCCACGTATTTTTAAAAAAACATTTCAGATACGATCATTAGAAGCGGAGAAAACAGTAGTTCAATAGTTCAATAGTCACTGAGACAAAAATATTAAACCGAATGAGAACCATATAATAGTATATTAAAGTATAAGTGGTAATGGTTGTTTACCGGTCGACAGCAATGTTTTGCTGGAAACCGGTATTACCCTAATATTCGAAATGCTTATACCATTTTTTGCGCGATCGTATTGAAATATTCGAATTTCGAATAAAATAATTTAAATTTCTTCGAAATGAACGAAATGTCAAAAGTGACATTTATACTTCTCGATCAGTTTAAAATATAATTTGCATTTTGGTAAAATTGTTTTCATACTATTTATTACTTTTTATATTGTTCTGTTCGATTCTGTTCATTAGAAAATATCAATATTCTTATTTTTTTGTTTCTTTTGTATAATGAATGAAGTAATATATTATTTAGAACCACTTAAATGTATGTAGGGCTAAGACGTAGTTTGCTTACCGACGTCTGAACGGTAAGTAAATCACTTACCGACGTGTTAGACTTAGAAACCAGTAAACACAACCTACCGACCTG
This sequence comes from Galerucella calmariensis, assembly GCA_910591675.1. Lineage (NCBI taxonomy): Eukaryota > Metazoa > Arthropoda > Insecta > Coleoptera > Chrysomelidae > Galerucella > Galerucella calmariensis. The sequence goes on along the minus strand of CAJUYG010000717.1, from coordinate 124,068 downwards.
ACAACCGATGCTGTAAATGTAAATAAACAAAAAAGATCGATCGCCAAAAGGGTCTTTAAAACACGCGCGATTTTTGGAGCACGACAGCGAAGCCGGAGTGCTCGAAATAAAGCAAGTGTTTTAAAGACCAGTTATACACTTTGCACTTTGAAATTATAAATACTGGTCTATAACTACTACAACAAGAAATGGAAATCATAGATGGAAATAAGAACTAAATGTCAAATGGTTGAATTCGTGATGTATATGAAGTATACCTTGCGTTGTCATGGAAATGAGAATTTGTATTTTGATGGAAGTTCAACCTTATGGAGTTCTGTGAATGTCAATAGTATTAATTTAAATACCATTTCCTAAGATTTGAAAAATCGAAATAATAATATTTCAAACAATACCAACGGCACTTTCCATTTTAATTTATAAATTTGACATTGTTAAATATTGTTCGAATAAAAGTTTTGACGTTACAACTACTCCTGTCAGATCAATAATTAAAAAATTGTCATTTAGACATGATTCAAACCATAGATTTAGACTTCATTTCTCGAGTTGTTGATGTTGCCACGGTAACTTTAAAACACGCGTGTGTTTTAAAGTTCGATTTAAACACCCTGAGGCGTGCTTTAAGTGGGTAAAATGGTTCACCAATAAAAAAAAGCTTCGAACAACCGCGCACGTCATTCAATACACACTCTTTGAGTCAACCGTTGAATTTTTATTCATTCATTGACAGTACGTAAATGAAAAAATGAGAGTAAGACTTTAGAGTATTTATTAAACAATTCAACGGGTCGATCAGAAACTCAAAGATTGTTAATACTTTTGTTTCAGTGGCTATTGAACTTTGAACACTGTTTTCTCCGCTTCTAATGATCTGAATCTGAATTTTTTTCTCAAAATACGTGGTATTTGGTGACAAACATTCACTTAATAAACATGAATCCATGATTCATATTTTTCATTGTCAAATTTAAGAAAAACGGAGAAAACATTTTTTCTCAGAAAATCTCGTAAAAATAATGTTCATGAAACTAGAACTTATTATCTATCGATTGCAGTAAACCGCGTATTGATTGCGTTAGTGTTCATGAAATGAGACAAGCTTGAAAGAATATATGTATTGAAATTCTTTTGTGATACTATTTTGAATTTTCAAAACCTGAAAACATCAACGTTTTCTGGGGCCGGACTACTATATTTTTAAATATAATGAAGTCGTTATTGTTATTCCAATTATGTTTGTCGCTTAAAAAGCCATTTTGCAAGAAAGTTTTCAGTTTTCCAAAAATTAAGGGTTGAGAAAAACTTTGTTTTAAATATTGCATCACGTCATCTTATAGGGTATAAAATTACCCAGAATTTTTATTACCACAATTTTTTTTAAATCGAATATAAAAAATTTATGGACGAAAAACTGTTATAGTGTAACTAATGTCAATGTGATGACCTTGAATTTTATTACAAATTGTATGCAGGTTAATTTCAATCCACTCTATTAATTTGAATTACATTTGAAAAGCATTATTTCACATTATTCGAATTTATAAAAAAAATTTATGCTCGTCATTGGGCGGCTTTTTCCTTTAAAGGGATTGAAAATATGGGTCATCACATTAACAATAGTTACACTATACATTTCACAATGACATGCTCCAAGCTATGATTACAAGCTGCATCAGAAGCTCGAGCGGAATCATCTCACAAATTCAGGAAAGTCGTCTATACTAGATATGGGTAGTTCTACAAAAATAGGAATTATTTGACGGTGCTTCTGTCCATATACCTACTTCTTAAGTAATTTTATAAGTTGTAACTAGCCTATGATATGACTTAGGATGCTTTAGTAACGGTACAGAAGTGGCCAGCCAAAAAATTATTTATTTATGATTTATGGACATTTTTCATAAACATCTGGACAGGGGACTGGGAACGATTTCAGGGAACTGAAGCTTTATAGAAAATAGACAAATATGTATGAACTATTTTTCATTGCATATTTTTAAAATAGAAAATATTTAAATCAAGAATGGTCTTAACATTTTATTTGAAATAGACTAAAAAAATAATAGTTCTCTTTCCACGAAACATAAAATAATGTGTGTAACATCCAGACGATAACGTTTTTGTTTTTCTAGTTTATTCTTAGTAACAAATTCTTTTTTACCCGCTCATAATCTACTGTGTTTGCCGTCTTCTAGAAAAGTTTCTACTACATCCTCATATGATTTTTTCATTTGCTCTCTAGTTTTTGTCGATTGCCAAACCTTGTTTTAGGTAATAATCCTTTTTGGATGTTTCCACAGCTTGTTTCGTTTGACGGCTTCTCCTAAGAGTAGCATTCGTGCAGTTTTTTTTGCGCGGATCTCCAATTTCAGTGATTCAGTTTTCAGTGATTTGTTTTCCTATTATTTCACCAAATACAGCTTTTTTCGCTACTTCTGCTCGTGTATTCTAATTTTCAGCTTGTTCTACTAGTTTTGGAAGTGGATGAAAGTGCTTCTGACTTCTTCAAACGACAAATCCTCTTCTTATATTCATTCAGTTGTGCTTTGAGTTTTGCTATCTTATCATCTTTTTTCTTAATTTCCAAATTTCGTTTTCGTCGTTGCCTCAAAGACCGCTTCTTTGCCTCAATTCTTCTAGGTGTTCCATTCTGTATTAGTTGCAATGGTCTATTATTTATAATTACACCGCCTGAAACTAATGGCATATTCTCCCTTATGAAATCATTTATTTCTTTTTGTGTTGAAATATTTTTCGTATAATGTGTAGTTGAATAGGTTCTCCAGTTCTTACGCGCTTTTCTTTGTTCTCGTGGTGTCTTTTCTAAAATTAGTTTTTTGGTTCCTTTTTCTTTCTCTTTTAAATATTTAAGTTGCTCTTTTTCTTTTTATTCGGCCAATTTAACAAGATCATTTTTTTATTTTTTGATAGCGGAGGACAAAGTTCGGCGAATTGAATAATCGATAAAATATGATTTAACGAGATTAGTAACACTAGTATCGATACAAGTAACTATTATGGATTATATACATAACGTAATTCCATATTAAATTCGATAGCCGATTTGTTGAAATATAATTGTAGTTCGAATTTTGTACTTGTGACACACCAGGGAACTGAGAATTTGCCAGGAAATAGTAGATTTTTGAGTAAAATTACATCTCTTAAACCGGTTTTTTTCGTTTCTCCGTTTAATTGAACTTGTTATCCACATTCTCATGCGAAAAAAAAATAGATGTTTTTCTGTAGAAAAGTACAGAAAAGATGAAGCCGCAATAATTCCTATTTTTGTAGAACTACCCATATACTTTCGTTTAAAAGTCAAATCTCTGGTCGAATTTTTTTCCATTTTATATATCCACTTCCCAGGACTACAAAGGATTAAATATTTCAGCGATAAGAAATTTAAGTTTTGAGTTTCCAGATATATATCTACAGAGATCAGAAATGTTTATTTTCTCGGCGTTTCGAGTCTCGCTAAGAAGAAATAAGCAAGTGTCAAAGAAATCTATACCTACATTATTTGCATATAACGGTATACAAATAATTTCTCCTATATGTTCCCGAAAGTCCGTGAATTAAAGACCCGTTTTCGTAAACGTACATTCCTTTTTCTCTAACGGCTCGCGCTTATCAATTCAGGAAGTCTGAGAAAAACGGGATATCGAGTAACTCTTCGTTGTAGGTCGTCGGTATATACTATTTGTTAAATCCGATTACGTATAAATTTAATGTGGGGACTGCCTTAAACTACAATTTTTTTTTCTGTTCTCTCTCTAAAACGACCAACACAAGTATATATATACTATACTTTGATACGTTCGTGCTCGCTGACATCGTAATGATGTCCTCTGTTAGCCAGATCCAAGAGATTTCAATTCTAGTCGAACATTTGATGGACGATTGATTGATAGGTTCGAACAAGTTGGAAACATTAGTTGTTATTATCGAAAGAAGTAATCGTGGGACTTTGGAAAAGTCTGTTTTGCGGTGACATCTCGACGACAGCGACGTACGTATTGAAACTTTTCTATTGCTGGAATGAATATTCCTTTATTATTCTCAGTTGAGAAAGCGCTGGAATTTGAAACTTCACAATTTGGAAATAGTTATTTACGTAATTAGTGGGATATGGACATTATTAACGCACGCATGTGAAGTTTGCACGACGAGGCTTAAGGCCGAGTCGCGTATTCACATAAGTGCGTTAATAATTCCTTTCACACGTGTTACGTACAAAATTTTTTCTACAACTGTTTATTAGTATTATAAACAGTACATGCAGTGTGGAAACCACTTATGGAATAGAATTCTTTATGTCATTATTTTAGAAAATTATAAAAAATGCCGAGACACGTCAACTTTTGAATTGAGTTGTGCGTTATGTAAACATTAATGTAAATGTACAGGGTGATTCTCGCAAGTATGCCATAGTCGGTGTTGTTTTTTTAATGAAGCACCCTGTATATTTGCATATTTTTGAAATCCTCTTAATGAACCGATTCCAACAAACTAAATAATGTATGGTCAATTATGAATTATACAGGGTGAAATTTTTATTTTTACAGTTATTAAACACATACATAAAATACCAGATGTATTTGATTTTAATACAGTGAAATAAATGCTCAAAATGTTCTCCACCTGGTTGTTGGCAATAGCACAGTCACATATAGAACTCCCCCTTAACTTGTTTGAGGTGAAATATTCCGTATTTCTGTAGTTATCCTGTCTTTGAGGTCTACAATGCTAGTTGGTTGTGTTGCATATACTTTGTTCTTGAGATAACCGCACAGAAAAAATTCTAGTGGCGTAAGGTCTGGCGATCTAGCTGGCCACTCAATAGTACCTCTTCGTCCAATCCATTTATTGGGGAAGATTTCATCTTACCATTAAAGCATAATGGGGTGTTGCCCCGTCTTGCTGGAACCAAACATTTTCATTCGGTAAGCTAGGATCTATTGCGTTGAGATATAAGCTTGCCAACGCAGGAATAACTTAATTTCTAAGCATATTTAAATATGTTTCAGCTGTCAAATTCCCATCTATAAATATAGGACCAATAATATGGTCGCCTATGATACCGGCCCAAACGTTCACCTTTTGAGGGTACTGAGTATGTGTACTTGAAGTTGGATTCTCTTCGACACTTAACAAAATATCCACTTTCACATCATCTTCAACGAAGTGTGGTTTTCTTTTCAATGGTTTGACATGTCCAAGTTTTCTGAATTGTGAATGAATTTTAGACACAGTACTTTGTGAAATATTAGGCAATTCGGGATACCTGTGATTAAATAAGTTTGCCACTTCAACTTGACTTCTGCAGTTATCCCCGTACCCGATCATCATCAAAATCTCAATTCGGTTCGTCTCAGTTAAATAGTTCATTGTTATGTCGACAAGGAAAGAGTGTTTGACAAAGATTTTACTTTTTCAGTATAAACTGTCAACACATAAGCAACTGACAAAATAGAAAACAATCCACATTATCTACCGATTTAAAACAATCCACAGTATTTACCGATTTAAAACAATTCACATTATTTACCGATTTTGTCTAATTATTGGCGTTTTTAGGCAATTTTTAGGTATTTATGATAAAATTCATGGACGTAGTAGGTTTTGTTCAATATACAAATACGTCTAATAATTAGTTAGTTTAGAATTTTGATAAATCCATATTTAGCTTATTTAAAAAAGTACCAATATTTCAAGTGTAATAAATTATTAATTTTAAAATTTCACCCTGTATAATTTATAATTGACCATACATTTTTTAGTTTGTTGGAATCGGTTCATTGAGAAGATTTCAAAAATATGCAAATATACAGGGTGTTTCATTAAAAAAAAACAACACCGACTATGGCATACTTGCGTGAATCACCCTGTACATTTAACTGTATGTTTACATAACGCACAACTCAATTCAAAAGTTGACGTGTCTCGGCCTTTTTTATAATTTTCTAAAGTAATGACATAAAGAACTTTATCCCATAAGTGGATTCCTCACTGTATATCATGAAATTGAGAAAAAAATTCAATCCAACGTATTTTTAATAATATTGACTGCAAACATAAGGTACTGTGTATCATATTTTGTGACCATAGCAACAAAGACAAACAAAGCTGTGGAAATAAAATAAATTAGTGATGTAATCAAACTGTCAAAGTTGAATGAACAAAAATCTATAAAAATAAGTTCCAGCGAAGACAATCTCCTTTCGGAAATTGAAAATGCAGCTTCTAGAGTTATTTCAATTCTGGTATTAATATTTTTCTACATTCTTATTATCGCACCAGTGTGGTAATGTATTCAAAAAGGTACTAGTGCGGTTATATACGTCATTATGAAAATAGTGTCAAATCGTACCCGTTATATGATAGTTGTAGATAAAAGTTATTGAATGAACTGCTTCTTAACTCATACTTCCAGTCGTCTATTGTTTTGTCCTAAAAGTCCAAATTTAAAACTGCTGGTAGGTACCAATTACGATTGAGCATTGGTTCTGGAATCAAATATTTTACAGTAGAACTTTTCCTACTCCAGACATTACAAGTCGCGATGAAATTTGACAAAGTGAGTAGATCCGAACCAATATAGGTTAACCTTGGTGAGCTTGGCTACCTGCGCAAGCGTGGGAGTTGGCGTAGACTCCGTTTTACGTATAAGATGAAACCAATTGAAGTTCAAGTCGTATGCGCGAACTCGTCAAAATCAGCGCCATATTGTAAAATTGACATTCGACTTCAAATCAGTAGCGTAATGTATCCTTTTTTGTTACACCTCTCACTTTTCTTAAATATTTCATCTCTGTCGCCTTTATTTTACTTTTTTGTTGTCTTGCTAACACCCATGGTTCGCTTCCGTATGTAAGTATCGGTCAATACCTACCTATATTGTTGTAAATACTTTCAATTTCGTTTCTTTAGATTCTTTTTTGTTAGTAAATTTGGTATTCATTGTTATCTATTTATTTTCATGGATGAGATCATTAAGGAATACGCAAAACTAAGTGGAAAAGTATGTGTGGGACATTTGCAATTGTGCAGGCTGGACATCAGTGAAGGAGCATTCGCAGACGATGTTATATCAATAGCAAAAAATGAAAAAGATCTTCAAGAAAACATAAATGTGTGAAATGCAGCAATGATAGCACGAAAATAAACAAAAACAAAAGTTATGGTCATTGAAGACGATAAAAAGGAAATAAATGTAAGAATAGATTTACACAAAATAAGGCAAGTTAAACATTTTCATTACCTTGGAACAATAGTAGACGAAAACGGAACACAGGAAGCAGATAGTAATAATAGATTAGTTAGATATAACGAACTATACTATTACCAATATTAAAAATGTATTTACCTACTCCTTATATGTAAAGTATTAGTTACCTACCTCCTTACTAAAAGCGTAAGTTGAACTTTACAGCAAGTGTGCGGTAATGAGTGTGCTGTAATGTTATTACATGCACCCGTTAGGAAATTTTAGTATAATACTAAATTTATGTTGGTAGTTCTGACTGTGTTTTGTGCTGTCTGTCACTACTGAATACCCAGTTATTAAATTCGTCACTTTTAGATAAAAGAAAACAGTGAAAAAATTAAAAGTAAGAACAACAAGTTGTGTGTGAAAATAAAAATAATAATTTTTAAAACTGTACTTGGCTAGAGCAAATATTCGTACTGAAGCCTGACAGCGCAGATGGTTAAGCGTTGGTTTCGAAACCAGAGGTCTCACGGTCCCGGGATCGCACCCCGCAGGTGGCATTTCATTTTTTTATTTTTTTTTTTACAAAAAATATTTTTAATTTCTATTTGAATAAAAGTATATTAATATAACTATTTTTTTAGTTTTAAACTAGTAGGTACTGTACTATTTTAAATTTTAGGTAATATTAATTTGTGGGATTTCTGGTGCTTGTCGTAGACAAGAATTAAAAAACATTAAAATGGAGGATATTGAGGATTCAGGAAAATCAATAATTATTAATATTCCTGATACTAAAACTAAAATTTATAGGTCATTTGTTGTATCCGGCAGTTTTTATGACATTTGCAAGAAATACTTACAAATCCGTCAAAAAATACAAGCACTTTTTCCATAAAATTAATAAGAAAAAAAATCAATTTCGTCGTAGATAAAGTATAGTACACAACTCGAGTGGTAAGGGCAATTACATGCTCGTAGAATTACTTGTTCTACTCGCACGTAATATGCCACTTACCACTCTAGATATGTAATATACTATTATGATATGTATAGTTTAAATAAAACATATTTGGGAATTATTTAAAGCTTTTCGAGATTGGAGATGTTTGTTTGTAATGCCAATGGCATGAAAATACAGTTACGAGGCAATATAGATGAACAAGACCAATTTTGGTTTCTGCGCAAGACAGTTGGCAAACTTCACGTGGCTTGTTATGTGAAAGGGAGTCTAAACGTACTGTTATGACCAGTGCTCCGCAGCGCTACGAACGCGGGAACGTGGCTGAGTAATGGGCTTAAGCCAGGTTTGTATGTATGCATACTGCGGGATGGAATTCAATGAGACCTAAACATTGAAAGCAACGCATTCAGACACTGTTTTCAGGGACGTAAGTAACAATTACCAGAAAGATATCGATGGGTTGTAAGTCGACTTACCATCCTTTGGTGCGGTAATAATTTATGCCCTTTAAATATTTATTCAAATAAATATCAATATTAGATACAATTATCCCAATTATCAATATCATTGCAAGAATTGGAAAAATGATAAATTTTCTACACTAATCAAACTTTTTTAATTGGAGAAATTTTGTCATGAAATTTAAGTGAATTGTACGCCATTGTGTTAAGTAGTCTGATAAAGACTACTTTATGGGTCGATCTGTTGAGCAATTAAGGAAAAATAACACGGATTCCACGGGTACAACAACGTAAAAATTCGATCAAGATTGCGTGTGTATGTCGAATCGAAGAAATTTAGATGACGGAATCCAAGAAAGCGTACTTATAGGTACATTCTAACCGTTTGATCCAATATATTATTCGACGATTGTATGTGATTTAAAACTACTAAAATCTTATCTTAATCGAAATTTGATGAACAGATTATAGACATTCTGCTCGTATGTTATTCGTAATTTCGGGATTACAACAAGGTTCTATTTCCCATTTCTATTTCCTTTTACGGGAACTCTCAAAGGAGCTAATAAACAAATAGACCATTCCAGAATCACGTCCCTGACAGGTAGGCCATATTGCTCTGAAGGGCACATCATATTCCATTTATTTTCCAATGTCTACTGGTAGACTACTCCGTTTCACATAGGAAGAACCCACTAGAAGTCTATAAGTTGCAGTCGTATGCGCGAAGAAGCTGCACATTACAATATCTGAACATCAATATCGGTCAAAGGCTAAGGCTCTTAAGTGAAACGGATTCTAACCGACGAATGATATTTAGACTTAAATCAGTACCTAATAAATTTTTGAAATTGATCAAAATGCCATCGTTTTATAGTGTTGTTAGGTGAGGAATGCGGAAAGCAAGTGATATGGTATTAAGTATTAAGAACGGCAAGGGTACGTTGTTTACCGGTCGACAGCAATTTTGCTGGAGACCGGTATTACCCTTAAAGTTCAAGATGCTTATACCATTTTCTGCGCGATCCTATTGAAATAAATTTCGAATAAGATAATTTAAATTTCTTCGGAATGAACGAAATGTCAAAAGTGACATTTATACTTCTCGATCAGTTCAAAATATAATTTGCAGTTTGGTGAAATTGTTTTCATACCATTTATTACTTTTTATATTGTCCTGTTCAGTTCTGTTTATTGAAAAAATATAAATTTTCTTATTTTTTGTTGTTTCTTTTGTGTAATGAATGAAGTAATATATTATTCAGGACCACTATGTAGGATCTATTTACGGCTAAGACGTCGGTAAGTAATTCACTTACCGACGTCTGAACGGTAAGTAAATCACTTACCGACGTGCTAGACTTAGAAACCAGTAAACACAACCTACCGTCCTGACAACCGATGCTGTGAAGAAACAAAAAAGGTCGATCGCGCAAAAAGGTAACTTTTTCCCGATTTCTGACCAATTACACCCTCTTATTTTCAGGACTTACTAAAAACATAGAGCTTGTGCTTTTTATACATACAACTCACGGACTACACCAGAGAAGACTATAACACTACACACTACACACTACACTACTACAGGAATCACTTACACTCGGTCCCTGGATCAAACGGCAAGAGACCGAGCTAGGACAGCTTTGGTAAGTGGAATCACTC